>CAWUFW010024588.1:0-57961 GCA_963921515.1 Calotriton arnoldi | reverse complement strand
ATATGAAAAGGCAACCAAAAACCTTGAGGCTAGCCAGGAACTTCAAAAGGCCTGGCATGACCAAAAGGCTGTTCTGACTGTTTACCAGCCAGGGCAGAAGGTGTGGGTGTTGGAGCCAGTGGCCCCAGCAGCTCTCCAAGACAAATGGAGTGGACCCCACACTATTGTTGAGCAGAAGGGTGAGGTTACCTACTTAGTAGACCTAGGAACACCCAGGAGTCCCCACAGGGTTCTCCATGTCAACAGGTTAAAACCATATGTGGACAGGGCAGACATTGGCTTGCTCATGGCTACTGATGAAGGGCAGGAGGAAGAGAGTGACCCACTCCTGACCTGCTCTCACAGAACCCTGACGATGGGTCAGTAGATGGTGCAGCCTTGGCAGGCAGCCTCACTACCCAGCAACAATCTGATTGTAGACAGGTGCTCAATCAGTTTAGACATATGTTTTCACTGACACCCAGTCAGACCAACTGGTGCACTCATGAAGTGGACCCTGGGGACAGTCTGCCTATTAAAAATAAGATTTATAGGCAACCTGACCATGTCAGGGACTGTATCAGGACTGAAGTCCAGAAAATGTTGGAGTTGGGAGTTATTGAACCCTCAGATAGCCCTTGGGCTAGTCCAGTGGTCCTTGTGCCAAAACCTCACACCAGTGGTGGAAAAAGAGAGATGAGGTTTTGTGTGGACTACAGGGGTCTCAATGCAGTCACTAGGACTGATGCCCATCCAATACCAAGGGCAGATGAGCTCATAGATACTTTGGCCTCAGCCAAATATCTCAGCACATTTGACTTGACAGCTGGCTACTGGCAGATCAGACTAGCTGATACTGCAAAGCCCAAAACAGCATTCTCAACCCCTAGTGGGCATTATCAATTTGTGGTGATGCCCTTTGGTCTGAAGAATGCACCTGCCACTTTCCAGAGGTTGGTGAATACAGTTCTCACAGGTCTGGAAGCTCTATAGTGCAGCATATCTAGATGATATTGCTGTCTTTAGCTCCACCTGGGAGGATCACCTGGTCCACCTCAGGAATGTTTTACAGGCCCTGCAAAGGCAGGCCTGACTATCAAGGCCACTAAGTGCCAGATAGGGCAGAGTCAGGTTGTGTACCTGGGCCACCTTGTGGGTGGAGGCCAGGTTCAACCTTTGCAGAGCAAGATCCAGACTATCATGGACTGGACTGCTCCAACTACCCAGACTCAGGTGAGAGCCTTCTTAGGCCTGACTGGGTACTATAGGAGATTTGTCAAGGGGTATGGATCAATAGTGACACCCCTGAATGACTTAACTTCTAAGAAAATGCCCAAAAAGGTTCAGTGGACAGCTAGCTGTCAAAAGGCATTTGATGACCTGAAGCAGGCCATGTGCACTGCTCCCATTCTACAGAGTCCTGATTACTCCAAGAAGTTCATTGTTCAAACTGATGCATCTGAATTGGGGGTAGGGGCTGTACTGTTACAATTGAATGAAGAAGGTCAGGATCAGCCAGTAGCTTTCATTAGCAGAAGGCTGACCCCTAGAGAGAAACGTTGGTCAGCCATAGAGAGGGAGGCCTTTGCTGTGGTCTGGGATCTGAAGAAGTTGAGGCCATACTTGTTTGGTACACACTTCCTGGTTCAGACAGACCATAAGCCCCTCTTATGGCTAAAACAAATGAAGGGTGAAAACCCCAAAATGCTTAGGTGGTCCATTTCCCACAGGGGATGGACTTTACAGTGGAACATAGACCTGGGAGTAACCATGCCAATGCAGATGGACTCTCTAGGTACTTCCACTTAGAACATGAAGACTTAACTGGGCAAGGTTAGTTTAATGTCCCTACGTTTGGGGGTTGTGTAGGAGAGTAGGATCTGCTTCACATTGGTACCCCCACTTTTTGCTGATGCTTCACTGTTTTTCGACATTAGTCTGGCTGGGGCCCTGCTAATCAGAACCCCAGCCTAGCTGCTTCCTCTCTAAAATGGTTTCCATGTGCCTTAGGCACATCACTGATTGGAATCTGGAGTGCCCTTATAAGTCCCTAGTATATGGTATACTATGTACCAAGGGCATAGGTACCTCAGAGGCCTACCAGGGGCTGCAGCATGTATTATGCCACCCCTGGAAGGCCATCCAAACTGACACCACAGGTCTGCTACTGCAGCCTGGGTAAGGTGGTGCATGCACCTCTTACTGTGATATAGGTTACCTATATCACTAAATACATACACACATATAAACCTATAAGTCACTCCTAAGGCAGGCCTTATCAATCCTGAAGGCAGAGTGCATGGTTCCTATGTGAGAGGGTGCCCCTGCATGAGCAGGGCCCCTCTGCAGCGGTCGGAGACCCTTCTCTGATGCTGTTTGTAGTGCAGCCTGACCATATACTCTTAAGCGCATTATATCCTCGCGTTAAATGCTAACTTTGGAATGGCTGCACCAAAACATGTCGTGTTTGGTGTCAAACATCTTGGAATACTACCCCCCGCCAATTCTGGCGGCGGGGGTAGCATTCCACCCTTCTAGAGGGAAAGACATGTTAACTCTGGCTAGCCCGGTAACTTCTTTCCAAAGCCCTGGCATCACAAAATGGATGCTGCTGCCACAGACACGAGTCTGGCCTCCTGCTGCTGGACGAAACTCCGGCAGGGGAGGCCTGGACAACAGGTTTCCTGTCCCAGGGAGGTGTGACCACCTCCCCAGACAGGATAATGTGTATTGGGGCTGGGCGGGAGCACTTTCGGGTGCTTTGAAGTCCTGCACTGGGGGAACACTTGGTGTCCTCTGTGCATACCCCAGTTCAAACCGGATCAGGGGCTTGCAGCCCCTGCTTTGGCGCGAACTGGACAAAGGGAAAGGGTGTAGCCACCCCTCTGCCCTGACCCACCCATAGGTGGGGCCACAGAGTAGTCCAACCCCTAAACTTAGTATAAGTATAGGAACCCAGTCCTTAGGACTTTAGATTATCCCTGGACGAAACTCTGAAACAGAATCCTGGACCTTCGACGCTCTACTCAAGATTAGAGGACAGAAGAATCTCCCTTGGGGTCAAGGAGTGACTCCCCTGCTTGGCAGGCACCAAAGACGCATCTGTCCGGTCTGCATTTCTGAAGCTCCCGTCGGACGCCGAAGTCTTCGCATCACCAGAGGTGGATTCTCAGACTTCGCCGAGGCTACCCTGAGTCCCCAGCAAAGCTGAGGCCCGTAGCTATCGTGGATAAAATGAGACCGTGACCCTTGTACACCGAGCACATTTGCAAGTGCATCCTCTTCTGGGTCTCCCACGAAATCGTGCTTTGGGCTCCGAGTAGCCCTAGCCTCCAGCACCAACTGCACCGAAGATCACTGGCCTCCACTCCACGAGTGTCCTGTGAGCCAGATCCACGTGCGACGTCTCGAGGCTCCTTCGCGGTCGCTAGCCTGTTGTCTAGTAGCCCTTAACGAAGGCCAATCTTTTTCTTCTTGGGCATCCTGGTTGCTCCAGGCCTGCCCTCACTTACCTTTGCTGGGTGAGTTCCCCAGACCTTGCTGGTCTGCACCATTGACGATCTTCATCTTCATCAAGACTTGCCGCTGCCAAGGCTTGTTGGGTCCAATCCGGTCGCCGACACCTCAGCACTCGACAGACATCGTGTACCAGCTTGAATCCTGCTCCTGGTTGCCGACAACACCTCCTGGACCTCGTGGCTGAAGAGTCAAGATGACCGTCAACGCACCTGAAGCACTCGACATCGGTGGGCATCTGTCCATCGCCTTCCTGGTCACTGGCTAGTGACCCAGACTCTGTCCCCTCTGCTTTCAGGTTCTTCAAATCTCCGATCCACTCTTGGATCCACCCGGACACTTTCCACTTGGTCGCCAGCAGCACTTTGCAGCAGATCGCCATTCAAATCGATGACGAAACCCGACCCCGAAAGGCAACTATGCACCCGGCTTCCCTGGGTGAGGTAACACGAGTACTCCGGTGCTCCCGTGGGTAGAGACTCTTCAAAGTACTAGTTCTCAAAGGGTTTGCTCCAAGTCCTCCTTTAAGTGTCCCTTTTCTTTAATTTCCTGATCGCGACTTTCTCCATAGAAGTCAACGGCGTATCGCGGTTGTGTATTTACACTGCACGCGTCCCCCGTGGGTCCCCTGTGTCACTACCTTGGATGGTTCCTTGTGGTCCAAGCACTTCTAGAGACTCTAGGCCTAGTGTCTAGTTCAGTCGTGGTTCTTATACCACTTTATTGGTATATGGTTTGGTACGCCCCTAGGGCCCAAACGTGTATTTGTGCTATTACTGTGTTTAAATAACTTCTAACTTATGTACTTTCGAACTCTAGCCTCATAAAGAGACTAGAGGGTGTGTTTAGCAATAAATACATATATTTTGAATATATACCTGGTGTGGTGCTCTTTCATTTGATCACTCAAGAGATTATAGACTGGTAAAACAAGCTGCTTTACATTCCTTCAAGACTTAGCCTGAAGGCTGCTCTCCATAGCTACCACTAGGATAGCTTTCAATAAGGTTGTCTTTAACCTATCTCCAATAAGGGGTTGTTTGGACTGGTGCAAGGTGCCCACTATAATTAGTGGACAGCATATGCCAGGCCAACTTCTCACATTCATTTGCTTCTTTCTGCACCCCTGTTGTCTCTTTCTGCACTAGTCTTCCCTCTTTCTGTACCTTTCCTGCCTGTTTTTGCATCTCACTTGCGTCTTTCTGCACTTTTCTTGCTTCTTTCTACACCTCTGTTGCTTCTTTCAGCAAATCTCTTGCCTCTTTGTGCACTTCTCTTGCCTGTTTCTGCACCTCTTGTGCCTCTTTTTGCACCTCTGCTGGCTCTTTCTGCACCTCACATGCTCCTTTCTACACTTCTCTTGCCTCTTTCTGCACCCCTGTTGCTTCATTCTGCACTTTCCATGCTTCTTTCTGCACCTGTCTTGCTTCTCTCTGCACCCCTGTTTACTCTTTATGTACCTCTTTTGCCTCTCTCTGCACTTTTCTTGCCTTTTTCTGCAGTTCTCTTGCCTCTTTCTGCACCTCTGTTGCTTCTTTCTGCACTTCTCTTGCCTCTTTCTGCACCCCTGTTGCTTCATTCTGCACTTTGTATGCTTCTTTCTGCATCTGTCTTCTTCTTTCTGCAACCCTGTTGTCTCTTTCTGCACTCGTCTTCCCTCTTTCTGTACCTTTCTTGCCTGTTTCTGCATCTCACTTGCCTCTTTCTGCACTTTTCTTGCTTCTTTCTACACCTCTATTGCTTGTTTCTGCACCCGTCTTCCCTCTTTGTGCAACTCTCTAGCCTCTTTCTACACCTCTCTTCCCTCTTTCTGCACCACTCTTGCCTTTTTTTGTACCTCTGTTGCTGCTTTCTGTACTTCTCTTCCTTCTTTCTGCACTCCTCGTGCCTCCTTTTGCACCTCTGTTTCTTCTTTCTGCATTTCTCTTGGTTCTTTCTGCACTTCTCTTGCCTCTTTCTGCATCCCTCTTGCCTCTTTGAGCACCTCTTTTGCTTCTTTCTGCACTTCTGTCTCCTCTTTCTGCACCTCTCCTGCCTCTTTGTGCACCTCTGATGCTTCTTTCTGCACTTCAATTGCCTTTTTGTGCACCTCTCTTGCTTCTTTCTGCAGCTGACTTGCCTCTTTCAGCACCTCTGTTGCTTTTTTCTGTACCTCTCTTGACTCTTTCAGCACCTCTGTTACTTCTTTCTGCACTTCTCTTCCTTCTTTCTGCATCTCTCTTGCTACTTTCTGCACCTCCGTTGCTCTTTTCTACAGATCTCTTGCCTCTTTCTGCACCTCACTTGCCTCTTTCAGCACCTCTGTTGCTTTTTTCTGCAGATCTCTTGCCTCTTTCTGCACTTCTCTTTTCTCTTTCTGCACCTCTCTTGCTTCTTTCTGTACCCCTGTTCCCTCTTTCTGCACCTTTCATGCCTGTTTCTGCATCACTCTTGCCTCTTTCTGTACCTCTGTTGCCTCTTTCTGCACTTTTCTTGCCTCTTTCTGCACCCCTTTGCCTCTTTCTGCCCCTCTGCTGCTTCTTTCTGCACTTCCATTGCCTCTTTCTGCACTTCTCTTGCTTCTTTCTGCACCTCAATTGCCTCTTTCTGTACCTCTGTTGCCTCTTTCTGTACTTATCTTGCTCTTTCTGCACCCTTTGCGTCTCTTTCAGCACCTCTGTTACTTCTTTCTGCACTTCTCTTCCTTCTTTCTGCACCCCTCCTGCCTCTTTCTGTACCTCTCTTGCCTCTTTGTTCACCCCTCCTACCTTTTTCTGCACCCCTCTTGCCCTCTCTCCACCCCTCTTCCCTCTTTCTGCACCTATGTTGGTTCTTTCTGCACTGCTCTTGCTTCTATCTGCACCCGACTTGCCTCTTTATGCACTTCTCTTGCTTCTTTCTACACCTCTTTTGCTTCTTTCAGCAATTCTCTTGCTTCTTTCTGCACTTCTCTTCCTTCTTTCTGCACCCCTCCTGCCTCTTTCTGTACCTCTCTTGCCTCTACGTGCACCTCTCCTACTCCTTTCTGCACCCCTTTTGCCTCTTTTTACACCTCTGTTGGTTCTTTCTGCACTGCTCTTGCTTCTTTCTGCACCTCCCTTGCCTCTTTCTGCACTTCACTTGCTTTTTCTGCACCTCTCTTGCCTCTTTCGGCACCTCTGTTGCTTCTTTCTGCACTTCTCTTGCCTCCTTCTGCACCTCTTAGTTAGAGGTAGTTTTAATCCCCCTGCCCTATTATGTACTAGGGCCATACAGGGGAGGTCATGCCAATCACAGGAGTATCCCAACCCATAGTGTACCCTAGTGTATGTAGGTATTTTCACTGTATTCTAAGTGTCTTTCAGCATAGCACTGGCTCCGGGCCTGGTTAGTCAGAGTCAGTTACCACCAGTACCCGTCAGCAAAAAGTTGGGGGCACGGGATGACTTTGCAACAAGGCCTCTTTCTGCCCCTCTGTTGGTTCTTTGTGCACATCTCTTGCTTCTTTCTGCACCTTTCTTCGTCTTTTCTGGACTTCTGTTGCCTCTTTCTGTATTTCTCTTGCTTCTTTCTGCGCCTTTCTTCCTCTTTTCTGCACATGTCCTACCTCTGTAGGCATAGTTAGAAATTAGCATTTAAAAAACCTTTGAAATTCACTGAAAAAACCACAGGTTTCAGGGACATTATAGTTAGAAATTAACATTTAAAAAACCTTTGAAATTCACTGAAAAAACCATAGGTTTCAGGCACGTTATAGTTAGAAATTAGCATTTAAAAAACCTTAGATATTCACTGAAAAAACCAGAGGTTTCAGGGACGTTATAGTTAGTTGGACATTTCACTCGTACAAAACCAGAGAAATTCGGCTGTTATAGTTAGTTCAGCTAACTAGAACTCGCGCCCCCGCAATGCACTGCTGATGACGTCACATATTACATCATTCATGACATGGTCAGTGACATCATATATATATATATATATATATATATATATTCACTGAAAAACCATAGGTTTCAGACACGTTATAGTTAGAAATTAGCATTTAAAAACCTTTGAAATTCACTGAAAAAACCATAGGTTTTAGGGACAGTTATAGTTAGTTGGACATTTCACTCGTACAAAACCATAGAAATTCCCCCGTTATAGTTAGTTCAGCTAACTATAACTCACGCCCCCGCAATGCACTGCTGATGACGTCACATATTACATCACTCATGACATGGTCAGTGACATCACTGATGACATCACTGATGACATCTCAAATGACATCACTGATGACATCATCCAGTGACTGTGTGTTTCTGTAAAGTTTAAATATGTTTAATATATATAGGGAAAGGCGTATTGAAGAATGAGTGGGTGTATAAGTGTCTGAATGGATGATTTAGTACGTGAGTGACTGACTCTACAAGTGAGTGATTAAATGTATCTTACTGAATGCATGGGTTAGTGACTAAACTGTGTGAATGTCTGTATCCGTCTGTCTGTTGGTTTGTAAGCGGCTGCATGGCTTTCTGAATAGCTACATGAGTGTCTACATGGGTTATTGATTGTCTGAGTATCTGTATGGGTGCCTGAGTGTTTGTGTGGGTGGGGTGTGTTTGACTCTGTGCATAGATGTGTGAGTTGGTGATTCACTGGGTGCATGGTTTCAAGAGTGCATCTGTGATGGACTGTATGGGTGGGTGAGTGTGTGTATGGGTGTGTTAGTGATTGAATGTATATCTCAGTGGTACATGTGTGAGTAACTACATATGTGAAAGGCAGTATATATGTGTGTTGGAGTATATAAATGGCTATAAGTGAGAGTGTGTGATTGTGAGAGTGGCTGTATGGATGAGTGTGTACTTGTATCAGTGAGTGTATAAGAGTGTAAGAATGTGCTAGTATTTGTATGAGTAAGTGAGCTGGTGTGTGTATAACTGTATAGGTGAGTAAATGGGTGTGTGATTAAGTTTTTGCATGACTGACTAGGTGTGTGAGTACCTCTATGGATGAGTGGCGGGGTGTGAGTGTTTATATAGGTGTATGAGTGCATATGATAGTCCTGTACTGAGTGACTAAGTATGAGTGACTGTACGGGTGAGTGAGTGGATGTGTGTGTAGACCTAAGAATCAGTGAGTGGGTATGTAGTTTTTGGTGTTGGAGTGTCTATGGTTTTGAGAATGGCAGTCTGTAATTTAGAGTGGGTGTATCAAAAGTTATATTAGGGTGTGAGAAGATGCATGAAATTATCACATGGATGATGTCATCAGTGATGTCATTTGAGATGTCATCAGTGATGTCATCAGTGATGTCACTGACCATGTCATGAGTGATGTAATATGTGACGTCATCAGCAGTGCATTGCGGAGCGCGAGTTATAGTTAGCTGAACTAACTATAACGGGGGAATTTCTATGGTTTTGTACGAGTGAAATGTCCAACTAACTATAACTGTCCCTAAAACCTATGGTTTTTTCAGTGAATTTCAAAGGTTTTTTAAATGCTAATTTCTAACTATAACGTGTCTGAAACCTATGGTTTTTTCAGTGAATTTCAAAGGTTTTTTAAATGCTAATTTCTAACTACAACGTGCCTGAAACCTATGATTTTTTAAGTGAATTTCAAAGGTTTTTTTAAATGCTAGTTTCTAACTATGCCTACAGAGGTAGGACATGTGAAGAAAGAAGAAAAAACGCACAGAAAGAAGCAAAAGATGTGCAGAAAGAAGCAACAGAGGAGCAGAAAGAGGCCTTGTTGCAAAATCATCCTGTGCCCACAACTTTTTCAGACGGGTACTGGTGGTAACTGACTCTGACTAACCAGAGCCAGTGCTATGCTAAAAGACACTTAGAATACAGTGAAAACACCTACATACACTAGGGAACACTATGCGTTGGGGTACCCCTGTGATTAGCATGACCTCCTCTGCAAGTCCCTAGTACATAATAGGGCAGGGGGATTAAAACTACCTCTTAAAACGCAGCTACAGGGCGCGTTTGCACAGTGGTGAAGGGAGGGGGGCCTGAGGTGACATGTGTGCAAACGCACCCCGTGGCACGTTTTAAGTTGCGGGATTAAGTCCCCTTGAATTCTGAGGATCCCTGGGGCCCAACTAGCCCCCCACGTACCTACAGTTAGGACCACAGAGCTGAGTTGCAGAGAGGCGTTCCGAGGCCACGCACCTTTTTTCACCTCTCTGCAACGCAACTCTGTTGTGCTTACTGAAGGTACCTGGTGGGCTAGTTGGCCCCCAGGGTCCCTCAGGATTCAAAGGGAATTAATTCCCCAACCTAAAACGCACCACAGGGCGTGTTTGCGCACATGTCACCTGAGGCCCCACCCCCTCCCTTCACCACTGTGCAAACGCGCCCCGTGGTGCATTTTAAGTTGGGGGATTAGGTCACCTTGAATCCTGAGGGTCCCTGGGGCCCAACTAGCCCACTAGGTACTTCCAGTAAGCACCACAGGCCTGCGTTGCAACGCCTGTAACAAATTGTGCAGTTGTGTTTAGGTAGTGAAGAGGGTCGTGCTGGGGGTAGTGTTTTAGGGTTTAGGGTAGTGCAGTGGTGTTTGTGTAGTGTAGGGGGTCATGCTGGGGATAGATTTAGGGTTTAGGGTAGTGCAGTGGTGTTTGGGTAGTGTAGGGAGTCGTGCTGGGGGGAGTGTTTTAGGGTTTAGGGTAGTGCAGTGGTGTTTGGGTAGTGTAGGGGGTCGTGCTGGGGGTAGTGTTTTAGGGTTTAGGGTAGTGCAGTGGTGTTTGGGAAGTGTAGGGGGTCGTGCTGGGGGTAGTGATTTAGGGTAGTGCAGTGGTGTTTGGGTAGTCTAGGGGTACTGCTGGGGGTAGTGTTTTAGGGTTTAGGTTAGTGCAGTGGTGTTTGGGTAGTGTAGGGGTACTGCTGGGGGTAGTGTGTTAGGGTTTAGGGTAGTGCAGTGGTGTTTGTGTAGTGTAGGGGTAGTGTTTTAGGGTTTAGGGTAGTGCAGTGGTGTTTGTGTAGTGTAGGAGGTCGTGTTTTAGGGTTTAGGGTAGTGCAGTGGTCTTTGGGTAGTGTAGGGAGTCATGCGGGGGTAGTGTTTTAGGGTTTAGGGTAGTGTAGTGTAGGGGGTCATGCGGGGGTAGTGTTTTAGGGATTAGGGTAGTGCATTGGTGTTTGGGTAGTGTAGGGGGTCATGCGGGGGTAGTGTTTTAGGGTTTAGGGCAGTGCAGTGGTGTTTGGGTAGTGTAGGGGTCGTGCTGGGGGAGTGTTTTAGGGTTTAGTGCAGTGCAGTCGTGTTCGGGTAGTGTAGGGGGTCGTGCTGGGGGAGTGTTTTAGGGTTTAGGGCAGTGCAGTGGTGTTCGGGTAGTGTAGGGGGTCATGCTGGGGGGAGTGTTTGAGGGTTTAGGGCAGTGCAGTCGTGTTCGGGTAGTGAAGGGGGTTGTGCTGGGGGTAGTATTTTAGGGTTTAGGGTAGTGCAGTGGTGTTCGGGTAGTGTAGGGGGTCGTGCTGGGGGTAGTGTTCTAGGGTTTAGGGCAGTACAGTGGTGTTTGGGCAGTGTAGGGGGTAATGCTGGGGGTGGTGTTTTAGGGTTTAGGGCAGTTGGTGTTCGGGCAGTGTAGGGGGTCGTGCTGGGGGTGGTGTTTCAGGGTTTAGGGCAGTGCAGTGGTGTTCGGGCAGTGTAGGGGGTGGTGTTTCAGGGTTTAGGGCAATGCAGTGGTGTTCGGGCAGTGTAGGGGGTCGTGCAGGGGTGGTGTTTCAGGGTTTAGGGCACTGGTGTTCGGGCAGTGTAGGGGGTCGTGCTGGGGGTGGTGTTTCAGGGTTTGGGGCAGTGCAGTGGTGTTCGAGCAGTAAAGGGGGTCGTGCTGGGGGTGGTGTTTCAGGGTTTAGGGCAGTGCAGTGGTGTTCGGGCAGTGTAGGGGGCGGTGCAGGGGTGGTGTTTCAGGGTTTAGGGCAGTGCAGTGGTGTTCGGGCAGTGTAGGGGGTGCTGCAGGGGGTGGTGTTTCAGGGTTTAGGGCAGTGCAGTGGTGTTCGGGCAGTGTAGGGGGTCATGCAGGGGGTGGTGTTTCAGGGTTTAGGGCAGTGCAGTGGTGTTCGGGCAGTGTAGGGGGTCGTGCTGGGGCTGGTGTTTCAGGGTTTAGGGCAGTACAGTGGTGTTCGGGCAGTGTAGGGGGTCGTGCTGGGGCTGGTGTTTCAGGGTTTAGGGCAGTGCAGTGGTGTTCGGGCAGTGTAGGGGTTGTGCTGTGGCTGGTGTTTCAGGGTTTAGGGCAGTGCAGTGGTGTTCGGGCAGTGTAGGGGGTTGTGCTGTGGCTGGTGTTTCAGGGTTTAGGGCAGTGCAGTGGTGTTCGGGCAGTGTAGGTGGTCGTGCTGGGGCTGGTGTTTCAGGGTTTAGGGCAGTGCAGTGGTGTTCGGGCAGTGTAGGGGGTCATGCTGGGGCTGGTGTTTCAGGGTTTAGGGCAGTGCAGTGGTGTTCGGGCAGTGTAGGGGGTCTTGCTGGGGCTGGTGTTTCAGAGTCTAGGGCAGTGCAGTGGTGTTCGGGCAGTGTAGGGGGTCTTGCTGGGGGTGGTGTTTCAGGGTTTAGGGCAGTGCAGTGGTGTTTGGGCAGTGTAGGGGGTCATGCTGGGGCTAGTGTTTCAGGATTTAGGGCAAGGCAATGGTGTTCAGGCAGTGTAGGGGGTTTTGCTGGAGGTGGTGTTTCAGGGTTTAGGGCAGTGCAGTGGTGTTCGTGCAGTGTAGGGGGTGGTGTTTCAGGGTTTAGGGCAGTGGTGTTCAGGCAGTGTAGGGGGTCTTGCTGGGGTTGATGTTTCAGGGTTTAGGGCAGTGCAGTGGTGTTCGGGCAGTGTAGGGGGTCGTGCTGGGGGTGGTGTTTCAGGGTTTAGGGCAGTGCAGTGGTGTTCCGGCAGTGTAGGAGGTCGTGCAGGGGGTGGTGTTTCAGGGTTTAGGGCAGTGCAGTGGTGTTCGGGCAGTGTAGGGGGTCGTGCTGGGGGGGGTGTTTCAGGGTTTAGGGCAGTGCAGTGGTGTTCAGGCAGTGTAGGGTGTCGTGCTGAGGGGTTGTGTTTCAGGGTTTAGGGCAGTGCAGTGGTGTTCAGGCAGTGTAGGTGGTCGTGCAGGGGGTGGTGTTTCAGGGTTTAGGGCAGTGCAGTGGTGTTTGGGCAGTGTAGGGGGTCATGCAGGGGGTGGTGTTTCAGGGTTTAGGGAAGTGCAGTGGTGTTCGGCCAGTGTAGATGGTCTTGCTGGGGGTGGTGTTTCAGGCTTTAGTGCAGTGGTGTTCGGGCAGTGTAGGGGGTCTTGCTGGGGGTGGTGTTTCAGGGTTTAGGGCAGTGCAGTGGTGTTCGGGCAGTGTAGGGGTCTTGCTGGGGCTGGTGTTTCAGGGTTTAGGGCAGTGCAGTGGTGTTCGGGCAGTGTACGGGGTTGTGCTGGGGCTGGTGTTTCAGGGTTTAGGGCAGTGCAGTGGTGTTCGGGCAGTGTAGGGGGTCGTGCTGGGGGTGGTGTTTCAGGGTTTAGGGCAGTGCAGTGGTGTTCAGGCAGTGTAGGGGGTCGTGCTGGGGCTGGTGTTTCATGGTTTAGGGCAGTGCAGTGGTGTTCGGGCAGTGTAGGGGGTCGTGCTGGGGGTGGTGTTTCAGGGTTTGGGGCAGTGCAGTGGTGTTCGGGCAGTGTAGGGGGTCATGCTGGGGGTGGTGTTTCAGGGTTTAGGGCAGTGCAGTGGTGTACGGGCAGTGTAGGGGGGTCTTGCTGGGGGTGGTGTTTCAGGGTTTAGGGCAGTGGTGTTCGGGCAGTGTAGGGGGTCTTGCTGGGGGTAGTGTTTCGGGGTTTAGGGCAGTGCAGTGGTGTTCGTGCAGTGTAGGGGGTCGTGCTGGGGGTGGTGTTTCAGGGTTTAGGGCAGTGCAGTAGTGTTCGGGCAGTGTAGGGGATCGTGCAGGGGGTGGTGTTTCAGGGTTTAGGGCAGTGCAGTGGTGTTCGGGCAGTGTAGGGGGTCATGCTGGGGGTGGTGTTTCAGGTTTTCGGGCAGTGCAGTGGTGTTCGGGCAGTGTAGGGGGTCATGCAGGGGGTGGTG
Organism: Calotriton arnoldi; assembly: GCA_963921515.1. Lineage (NCBI taxonomy): Eukaryota > Metazoa > Chordata > Amphibia > Caudata > Salamandridae > Calotriton > Calotriton arnoldi. The sequence goes on along the minus strand of CAWUFW010024588.1, from coordinate 44,497 downwards.
TTTCAGGGTTTAGGGCAGTGCAGTGGTGTTCGGGCAGTGTAGGGGTCGTGCTGGGGCTGGTGTTTCAGGGTTTAGGGCAGTGTAGGGGGTCTTGCTGGGGGTGGTGTTTCAGGGTTTAGGGCAGTGGTGTTCGGGCAGTGTAGGGGGTCTTGCTGGGGGTGGTGTTTCAGGGTTTAGGGCAGTGCAGTTGTGTTCGGGCAGTGTAGGGGGTCTTGCTGGGGGTAGTGTTTCAGGGTATAGGGCAGTGCAGTGGTGTTCGTGCAGTGTAGGGGGTCGTGCTGGGGATGGTGTTTCAGGGTTTAGGGCAGTGCAGTAGTGTTCGGGCAGTGTAGGGGGTCGTGCAGGGGGTGGTGTTTCAGGGTTTGGGGCAGTGCAGTGGTGTTCGGGCAGAGTAGGGGGTCGTGCTGGGGCTGGTGTTTCAGGGTTTAGGGCAGTGCAGTGGTGTTTGGGCAGTGTAGGGGGTCGTGCTGGGTGTGGTGTTTCAGGGTTTAGGGCAGTGGTGTTCGGGCAGTGTAGGGGGTCTTGCTGGGGGTGATGTTTCAGGGTTTAGGGCAGTGCAGTGGTGTTCGGGCAGTGTAGGAGGTCTTGCTGGGGGTAGTGTTTCAGGGTTTAGGGCAGTGCAGTGGTGTTCGGGCAGTGTAGGGGTCATGCTGGGGGTGGTGTTTCAGGGTTTAGGGCAGTGCAGTGGTGTTCGGGCAGTGTAGGGGGTCGTGAAGGGGGTGGTGTTTCAGGGTTTAGGGCAGTGCAGTGGTGTTCGGGCAGTGTAGGGGGTCGTGCTAGGGTATGTGTTTCAGGGTTTAGGGCAGTGCAGTGGTGTTCGGGCAGTGTAGGGGGTCGTGCTGGGGGTAGTGTTTTAGGGTTTAAGGTAGTGCAGTGGTGTTTGTGTAGTGTAGGGGTCGTGCTGGGGGCAGTGTTTTAGGGTTTAGGGTAGTGCAGTGGTGCTTGTGTAGTGTAGGGGGTCATGCTGGGGGTAGTGTTTTAGGGTTTAGGGTAGTGCAGTGGTGTTTGTGTAGTGTAGGGGGTCATGTTTTAGGGTAGTGCAGTGGTGTTTGGGTAGTGTAGGGGGTCGTGCTGGGGGTAGTGTTTTAGGATTTAGGTTAGTGCAGTGGTGTTGGGGTAGTGTTTTAGGGTTTAGGGTAGTGCAGTGGTGTTTGTGTAGTGTAGGGGGTCATGCTGGGGGTAGTGTTTTAGGGTTTAGGATAGTGCAGTGGTGCTTGTGTAGTGTAGGGGGTCGTGCTGGGGTAGTGTTTTAGGGTTTAGGGTAGTGCTGTGGTGTTTTTGTAGTGTAGGGGGGACATGTTTTAAGATGCAACGCTCCAATACCTGACCAGTCTGCAGTACATAAAACTGCAAAAAAACTAAAAATAAAAAGTGTTTTGCACACTTTTGTCATTGGGCTATATGTGGGCTACATCTGGGTAATATTTGTGCTACATTTGGGCTCTTTTTTCACTGGTGGCCATCTTGGAAGACTTCTTTGTTATGAAGTTTCCTAATTTCCTCATTTACTGCAGTCTCCTCAGTAGGAAATGCTTTCAGTTTTTTACTTTGATTCCATCAAGAAGGCATTCAGATGTGTCACACATTTGCCATAAATTCAGAATGTTATTACTGTAGTTGTTCATTAGATCATTGTAGTAAAGCTACTGCTCACCAAGGAGTTAACTGGAAGTCTACTGCTGGTATTGAAAGTGATTGTTTCAGTCTGCATGTCAGAATTTTCTAATGAAATAGAAGAGGATTTGAGATCTCACTTAAAACATGCACTAAATTTTCTTTTGCAGCACTAACCATAATTTCTATGGCAAAATGAACCCCCTCATTTTGTTCCTTTTTAAATTAAATGTTTTAAGTGTTACCAGTTTATTCCAATCAAGATGGCTTCAGGTGTGCCATACTTTTGTCATAAGTAAGGCTGTTAGCACTCTAGTTGTTCTTTAGAACACTCTGGGAAGCTGCAGTAGAACACAAAGGCATCAACTGACAGGCTGCTCCTGTTGAAATATAACAGGAAGATATTTGAGATCACACTTGAAACATGTCCTAATTTTTCTTTCTACAGCACTAACCATAATTTCTATGACAAAATGAACCCCATCATTTTGTTCCTTTTTAAATTAAATGTTTTAAGTGTTACCAGTTTATTCCAATCAAGATGGCTTCAGGTGTGCCATACTTTTGTCATAAGTAAGACTGTTAGCGCTCTAGTTGTTCTTTATAACACTCTGGGAAGCTGCAGTAGAACACAAAGGCATCAACTGACAGGCTGCTCCTGTTGAAATATAACAGGAAGATATTTGAGATCACACTTGAAACATGTCCTAATTTTTCTTTCCAGAGCACTAACCATAATTTCTATGACAAGATGAACCCCATCATTTTGTTCCTTTTTAAATTAAATGTTTTAAGTGTTACCAGTTTATTCCAATCAAGATGGCTTCAGGTGTGCCATACTTTTGTCATAAGTAAGGCTGTTAGCACTCTAGTTGTTCTTTAGAACACTCTGGGAAGCTGCAGTAGAACACAAAGGAATCAACTGACAGTCTCTGCCCTTGTTGGATGTACATGTTTTACTGAGAATGTCAGACTTCATTCTCACATGACTGAGAAAGATAATGTGAATTTACAGAAAATATGCTCTCATTTTAGCTTCTGGGGCACCTTCCAAAACTGTATGGGACAAGCATGTGAAAATAGTTTTCTCTCAAACATGATTCATGATATCCCAGCAGAAGGTTTTTCACAGGGTAAAATCACCTTAGAACACACCACAATTCCTGAAATTAGTATGGTACCATCAACAAATGAATTCTAATGTAACTAAAGTCTGTTATCACCCTTTATAGTTCTCCTTTTGGTAACCCTCAAAATCTTCGATTCACTACAATGCATTTCAATGGGGTACTATCATTTATATTGGTCCCAAGATGGCTGCCAGCAATTCCAGGATGAAGTGCTGACAGCCAATCAGATCTCACGATGACATGTGTGGTTAGGCTCCGCCCAGATATATATGTGTTTTTACTTTTGATTTTCTCAGCAACTACTGAATGGATTTACACCATTTAACAAAAAGGGTTCTTTTTGAACCAAGAACTACCTCTTTGCCAAATTTGGTGTAATTCCGTTCAGCAGTTCGGGCTGTAGCCTTGCATAAAGTTTCCTATGGGAAATTGATTTTTTGACTCTTATTTTTTTAATTTCTCCGCAACTACTGAACGGATTTACACCATTTAACAAAAAGGGTTCTTTCTGAACCAAGAACTACCTCTTTGCCAAATTTGGTGTAATTCCGTTCAGCAGTTCGGGCTGTAGCCGTGTCTAAAGTTTCCTATGGGAAAATGAATGGGGAAAACACGTTTTGGGACCCCCCTTTTTTCTCGGCCCCCGCTTGACGAATCACCCTGAAACTTTCAGGGTAGGAGCGGACCGGAGCGGGCCATAAAGTTTGAAAATTTCACGAAGATTCGTCAACCGACGCAAGAGTTATTTCAAATAGAATGTCGCGGATTTCCTATGGAAAATAGGTCCTAACTATAACTATCTACTGGCGACCGCCAGTAGATAATATATATATATATATATATATATATTCCTCACAATGGTTCCCTGTTGCCGGTTGAATACAGCGCTCCTTTGGGTGCGTCGCCCCGCGGCTGAACCACACCGCTTTCAATCATCCACACTCCTCCTCTGGTTGAGGAAGAAAAACGAGCCGCACTCCTGTCGAGTTTGAACGCACTTGGATTTATTTCCTCCCTTGCATCAATGGGGACAAGGCATCAGTTGAGATCAACGCGTTTCGGTATTACACAATACCTTGTTCACGATCGCATGGGCGCCCTTGTAAGAGTTGTTTAAATACTTTTAAATATCTATTACATCATTTCCTGCACTGGATTACAAGGGCCCCATAGATTTCTGGGAGTTGTAGTTTTTATTAAATAATATGTGATTTTTACTCTGTTATACGTGAAATTTATAAACCAAACTTAAGTGAATATAAGAAATAATAAGAAAAGAGAAGGAAAAAAGAAAAAAAAGAAAAATAAAAAGGAAAGAAAACACAAAACTATGTGTGAATAAAGCCAAATGAAACTATACATTATTTAATTTGCTCAAAGTCCTCTTTTGTATTCTTTTTTGATCCTTTTGCTTTTTTCCTACTTCCGGATGGCAAAACCCCTATCTCCCTATTTGACCCGTTTCCTTTTGTTCAGTGATGTTTTCAACTTTCTTAACCCTCTAGTGGGTATTGTTTATATTTTGTTTGTTCGTAATTTTTTATTTTCTTAACTTTTTACTTCATTTTGGGAGTTTATTTGACATCCGGTTCTATATACATGTGTCTTAAAATTTGTGATAAACTGTTAAAATATGTCACAATTTAATATTTGAGGGTTAGTCAATTTTGTTTTATAAATGAATATAAAGTTCTTCCGATTGGTTGAGACCCTGCGGGTTCATTGTTCGTAAATTGAGAATATGGCGTGATTCTTTCTGGCGTAGAAGTCGTTCTCGATTTCCCCCCCGTTCTTTTTGGGGTACTGTCTCGATTCCATAGAATTTTAACATCTTCCAATCACTTTGATGGTGTTGTTCCATATGTTTTGCGATTGCATTTGATCTATCCTTGTTGGACGTTGCTCTTACATGTTCCATTATACGTTTTTTTAAAGCACAAATTGTACTTCCGACGTACTTGAGTGGACAGGGACATTCTACTACGTATACAGTGAATTGTGTCTTGCATGTTATTAGTTCCCTTATCTCCCAGGTTCTGTTATTAGCAAATTTTATTTTCTTGATAGGTTTCGCGATCTGGCACACCTTACAAGAATGGCATTTTATGAAACCTTTGGTGTTTAGCCAAGATGTATCCTTCTGTTTCCCTTTAAAATGACTGTGTATCAATTAGTCTTTCAAGTTCTTTGAGCGACGATAAGTTATTATAGGATGTTTACCCACCAGTTTGCCCACTGTTTCATCCATTTGTATGATTTTCCAATTTTTCCTGAGAATTTTCCTTAACTCATCCTTTTCATTTGAAAAATCCGTAATTAGCCTGCGACTGTTGCTTCGTTGGTTTTTTCTTTTTGATTCAGATTTAAACAATCTTCCCTGGTTCTTTTATTAGTTTTTGACCAGCATCTTTTCACAATTTTTTTATTATATTTCCTCTCTTCAAATCTTTTTGCTGTTAATTTGCTTTGTCTCTGCCATTCATTTTCTTCACTGCATATTCTTCGAATTCGCAAAAATTCCCAATAGGGAATACTGGCTATTATGGATGGTTGATGAAAACTGGTGGCTTCTAGGGTGGAGTTTGTTGCAGTACTTTTTCAATGGAGTGTTGTTTCAATTTGATTTTCTTTAACATAAATCTCCATGTCAAGGAAGGTCACCCGGTTATTACTGATTTCATATGTGAACTTTATGTTTTCATCACTAGCATTTATCTTTTCAAAGTATTTTTGAAATTCCTGTGTTGTCCCATCCCAGATGATTAGGAGATCATCTATATAGCGGATCCAGCTGATGATTTTATTTGCTGTTCCTTCATTCTCTACACTCCATGCCACCTCCTTCTCCCACCAGCCCATTGCTAGACAAGCATAGTTTGGACTGAATGAAAAACCCATTGCAGTTCCATTTCTTTGTCGATAGATTTCTTCACCGAAAAGGAATATATTTTTGGTCAGACAATATGTGATCATTTCCAACAACAGTTCATTATGATCTTTATACTGAATCTTTCTCTCTTCCAGAAAGTAATTACATGCTTTCAATCCCATTTTATTTCCTATATTGGTGTACAATCCTATCACATCCATTGTCACCAGTTGATAGTTTTCTTGCCATGGTGTCATTTGCAATATTCGTAGTACGTCATTAGTGTCTTTCACGTATGAGCTGAGCCCAGTAACATACGGCGCTAAAAATGGTCAATGTAATTAGCCCATGGTTCTAGCAGTGACCCCTTTGCTGATAATATTGGTCGGCCCGGTGGTTTTGTTCGATCTTTATGTATTTTCGGCAGAAAATACATTGTCGCAGTGACTGGATAATCCACCGTTAAATATTTACATTCCTCCTCATCCAGAAGTTTTCTTGATGTCCATAACTGAAGCTTTTCATCCAGTTCTCTCTTGATCTCCATAGTTGGATTGATTTTCAATTTCTCATAATATTTCGACATTCTTAATTGGCGGTGTGCTTCTGTTATATAGGCTGAACGGTCCCAGACCACGATGTTTCCGCCTTTATCCGCCATTTTTATTTCTATGGATTTATCTTGCGAGAGACCTGATAATGCTTGTCTTTCGATCTTTGTTAAATTGTCTTTGAATTTGGTACCTTTTATTTTATACAGATCTTGTATAACCGCCTCCTGGAATAGATCTACTTTATTCCCTGGTGTTAATTGCGGATAAAATTTAGATTTGGATTTTTTCCCGCTTGAACCTGCCCCCATTTGTGGACAGGCTGTGTGTAGAGAGATATCCTCGTCTTTTTTCAGCGTTCAGATTCAACAAAGTTAAAAAACTAGTTGAATCTTTGACTTGCAATGTTGATACCATCTGTTCTGTTGGTTTGATATTCTTCTGAACATATTGATTTTCCTTGAAAAATTTAGCAAGTTTGATTTTCCTAATATATAGATACAGATCGATTCTTACTTGCGCCAAGTTCATTTTCTGCGTCGGGCAGAAATTAATGCCACGTTTTAATAGTGAGGTTTCGGCCTCCGTTATTTCTCTTTTTGAGAGGTTCACCACCTGTAGTTCATCCATTGGTGATTCATCTATTGTCGATTCTTCCTCTGTCGCATACTTCGAGTCTCCGTTCCTTGTTTCTCCGTAGTCCCGCTTGCGCCTTTTTCCTCTTCTCTTAGGTTTTTTGCTTGCCATTGTCGACCTCGTCCTCTTCCTCTTTGTTGCTGATATGTTGGGCGGCTTTGTTCCCACTGTCTTTGTTGCAGAACGAGGCGCATGTCTCCTAAAAAAGTTTGCTTGGTACCATCTGTTGGCGCGGATTGTTCACCCTCGCTTAAATCCGTCGATGTTAATGAGGAAATGCTGCTAGAGATGTTAGTCGCATTACCCCATGATGTTTGTTGTTTAAATGAATCGAACTTACGTGCAAACGTGAATATGCGGCCTTCTGCATAATCACATGAGTCTCTTAAAAATTTCGAATGCTTTCGCTGTCTCACTATCTCTTCATGCTTGTCGATCTGATCTTCCAATTCCTCTTTGAATTTGGTCATGTCACCATTTAATTTTAAAAGAGCCAGTTCTTTTCTATTTCATAGAGTTGCTCTTTAATTTTTCCCAAATTGATGTCAATATGTTTCACTAGTATATTTACCAAACCCAATGACGATTGTAATATGAAATCTCCCCACTCCTGTAATAATTCATTTGAGGCGTCTTGATTATTAGGCATCAGCATAATTCTTAAACCTCTTGGTACCATTTTCATTTCTAAATATTTCTTTAAGGTTATCAATTCCCATGATTTATTTATTTCTTTTCGACTGAGTTTCTCCCATGTTCTCAATTTACTTTTTGTATCCGTTTTTCCTGTTATATTACCAACATCTGTTTCTTTTGTTGCATTGCCTCTTTCAAACATTGTTGTAATTAATTCATTTCTCTTGGCTTCCCTCTTTTCCATGATGCCTCTGCGTGTCCCAATATTATGTAGGCGAACCCTTTCAATTTTTCGGGGAACGTTTATATTTTCTTTCCACTGCTGCACTCGACAATCAGTAATTCAGGCTGAGCTTCTAACATTTAATCAATCGCTTGTTTACTTGAAACCTCATTGCGAGTGAACCCTGTTACAACGTTGCAGCCTTACTGACAAAAAACCGACATTACGCGTGTCTGCGTTTCACTTTCATTCCGACTCGTAACCACCTGGAAATCACACGCTTACCTCGGTTTCATTCCGAGTTCATGTGTCCTTTTCCTTTTTTTTCCCCTTTTCCTCCGTACTTATAGTCGGGCGTGCTTTGTCGGTGATCGCTGTGACCGGCTGTCATAAATTCCTCACAATGGTTCCCTGTTGCCGGTTGAATACAGCGCTCCTTTGGGTGCGTCGCCCCGCGGCTGAACCACACCGCTTTCAATCATCCACACTCCTCCTCTGGTTGAGGAAGAAAAACGAGCCGCACTCCTGTCGAGTTTGAACGCACTTGGATTTATTTCCTCCCTTGCAATTTGGAGAGATTAATAATTTGGAAAAGTCCAGAAGAACAGCTGCAGGGAGGCTCAATGTGCATGCCAAAAGATGACAACACCAGATGGTGGCCCATTTTTGGGTTGATTCCATGAAATTATGATGTTTTTTTACAAGTGTATAAGTATGAAGATTAAAGATTGATTCATTCAAAAAAAGTAATCAAAGGTCTGCGGTATGCATACATTTTTGAGGGGGGCATACATGCTCTTTTTGTTCGCTAATAGAAATTAGGTGGACTGGCCTTGTTTTTCTCTTTATTTCTTTTTCTCTGAAAAAGACAGGTACTGAGGTTGGTACTGTTTGTTCTGTGTCTTTACAAATGGTGTCTTTCCTTCAGGCGAATTGACTCCATGGTATGCCATCATTCAATCCATTGATATGCGTCCCCATCGGTGTACTAGGCCATCGGTGCTCCCAGAAGTTAGAAAAAAATATGGGGTCTGGAAAGGGAGTGCCATAGATTTAGTGTAAAATGAAAGAACAACTATGCAGAGCTTATGGTGATATGCCCATTACATATATGACACTTACAAGACAAGTACACTATATCTAATCCCTATTATCCACATGATATCCAAATCTAAATGTTGCAATAGTATGATGAACGATAACTCAGGGTGTGACAGCTTTCTATTGTGCAATTATGTAATATGCACTTTTTGTTTGCTTTGTAATTGATTTTCACGAAGCAACGGAGTTCGAATTAGGAAAAGAAAAAAATCAATAATAAAATATCTCTAAAATAATCTCAATGGGACACAAAGGTAGCAGGAAAGGTAAGATATAGACATAGGCATGCGTATTTAGATACACACAGAGACCACAATAAGGAGAAGACAGAGAGGCCAGCGGTGACTCATCCATAATGGGCAGCCCCGCCCTACCATTAATTGGCAGGCAGACAGCATCTGTAAACAAATCATCTTGCCAGTTAAAAGCATTAAACATTGCACACTTGGCAAACCTGCCACCTTTGAGATAAATTTCACTGTGTGGGAGTCAGCAAAGTCTTAAATGGGTGGGATTAGTGCCTTGAGCCCATTATTTTTTTGAGCCACCAAGGAGGGGTCATGAAGAAGGGTTTGGGCTTTGTGCCAAACTTCCAAGGCTGCTGCTGATGTTCTGGGGAGTTGGCGCAATCCGCTATGGACATGAGCAATGCCAGCCACCAAAAACAAGCTGGACACCCACACTGTGCAGGGGTTTCCAGCTCATGTCTCCCACTGTGGGATATTGGCTCCTCAGTGGGAAACTGTGTGAGCAGAGCCTGTATTATGTGACACACAGTGGCACCTAATGAGTTGGCAGATTGACTTTGCTTAACTGTGGCAGTCAACAAGTCAACATTTTTTTCTACATTTGTGTGGGAACACCACCACCGTCCTTCAAAACACAGGCAGAGGTGTAAAGGTCCTTAGGAGAAGGAGGAAGTGAACCAGCCTGGCCAAGTTAGAACCTTCATGGGTGCTTGGTTCAACAGCCCAGGATCAGGTGACACCGTACCTGTCCCACCAGTGAGGCAGAAAGCAGCTCTCTCCAGCCAGATACGGAAGGTGGTCAAAGATAAAGGAATGTAAATATCTAGTGCATGTTGGGTCTGTGTTAGCTTGACTTCAGTCAACAGCGGAGGTTTTGAAGGATTAGAGAAGAGCCCGTGCAGACATGAGGAAGAGAAACAAATCTGCACAGGTTCATAGAAGCACTTTCCTTCATACTTCATCTGGAAGAGGAGCCTAAGCTGCAAAAGCGATAAGTGTGGGCTTGCATGCTTCGCTCCCTCACTGCATCCAACTTATACCTGATAATGTACTCTACTCCAAAGTTAAGCTTTTCCACCCACTAGTCTTCACTGCTCCGGTATTACATATTCCACCCACCACTCTTTCCTGCTGCCCTTTAACCCACCACTATTTTGAAAGTTCAACAACGATGACACCCCCACTCATGACACATTTGCCCCCACCCACCTCTGGCACAAAATCATGCTTCTGCCACTGCACCTGCCTTTGCTAGTACTATCCTGGAGAGTAGACTGGCTTCTGAGCAGGCAAACCCTGCCCATAGCAGAGGGATGCCATTAGTCGTGCCACGGGCAGGAGCCTACGATGGCTTCTCATCTCGCAACAGGTTTGACGTCATCTAGGGAGGCTGAAACAAGCAGTAAGGCCTTTAAGAAGGAGTTGGTCCTAGAGTGCTCCCTCGTTGTCCCACCGCCACACAGCGGTCAACATCTCTGGAAGCTCTGGACCTGAGGCGGGAGCCGCAATGTAAGCAAACACCCACCCACCCACACCTGGAGCTTAAGGAGGAAATTTGAGCAGAAGAGTATAATTCTACCCTAGAAATTGAACTGATTGGCTGGCAATGACCCCTTGATGGGTAGTGATCTTGTTGGGCACGGGGCTGGCTGGAGTGGGGATTGACCTGCTGGTGGCCCTGGAAGTTGCAGCCCTACCCTGGGTTGCTTGGAGTGGTTTATGAATGGGGGCTTTGCATGGAGGCCTGTCAGGCCACAGGTATCCCAGCAGGGACGGTCCGTTATGCAGTGCCCTGGAGTTGTTTGCATTATTAGCCCCAAGGACTCCTGGTGAGAATTGTGGGCGCCCAGTGCCTGCCTCTGCAGGGGAGGCAGATGGAAAGAAGCTGCTGACTACAATACATGTGTGAACTGTCTATCACTGTGCTGAGGAATCTGGGATAATGTAAAATGTATTTTGGTTTATTTATCTCAAGTCAATTACTGTACCATCTGAGTGTGGTCTTACTTGTTTTCCTTGTGTTTATGTCTAGCATTTTATGACTGCCACTTAATTCGCTAATGTTGTTTTCCTTGATTGAATAGCTACGTCATGGAGATACCAGACAATATGAGTATGTTTCTCTCTCATCTTGGGGATGGAATGGTTATTTGGGTGATGAAGGTCTGCGACCTGCATGTTGTGCATGCACTATGAGCTTCTCAGGTAGTGCCGCGCATCAAAGCCGCACCCCAACTACGGTACCATTCCCATCTCCCTGGTAAGTTCACATAGTTGAAATAATTCCAAGCTTTGCAAGCCTGCATCTTCATTTTGATCCTTTTCAAAACTCTACCGTCCATTTGCATCCATTCCTTACCTCCAAGGGATGCTCTCTTGGCCAAACAATTTAATAGTTAAGGACAGTGGTGGAAGACAGCTAAGTGTCCTATGACGTCATGCCAGAGTTTACTAGCATTGGTTCCACACTGGTGTAACGTCTCATCAACTTCCAAACAGATATTTTTATTTTAAACACAAATGAACGTCGTTTTAAAAAAATAATAGTAAAAAGAATGTTATACAATCTGCTGAAACGTACCCATTTCGGGGTCTGAAAAGCAAATTAATCCCATATATTTTATCTATGATTGTCTTTCTACTGAAAAATTCATGAGAAGAAAGATAAAGTATCTGACATGTAGCTCGTGGATGGCAAGAACAATTATTTCGCAAGAGTTGTACGAAATACCTAACAACTTTGTCAGTGGTCCATGGTGTGCAATTCTTGAATTCAAGTTTTGTAGAAATAGGTGGTGCTCGGTACAATTGCAAAAAAGAGATCGCGAAGTGACATAGTGTGAGTCCATGTCACGTGTTGGTATCTTTATTGTCAATGGCACCATGCAACATTGAAAAGGAATGTACTAATGTCTATCTTTTAAAACGTGTTAAATATACTAGCCTGCAAATACGTTTTAGCCTAGATAATTTGGACTTCTATAAGTACCTAAAATTAAAAGTACAGATCACAAAATATTCAATACATCTTACAAACCCCTCTCGCTGATGGGCCATCTACTAAAATCCGGACATACAGTATCTAAAATATACAACTTCCTACTGCCAAACCTGCGCACGTCCCACGTCCATAATGAACTAAAATGGGAATCAGAACTAAATGCCAGAAACTTAGTTTTTAGCTGGAAAAGTATACACAAAACCCCTTTTACAAACAAGATCTCACCTTTGCTATCCCAAGCGAAATACATGATTATTAATAGAGCATACTGGACACCATCTAGAATTTATAAACTTAACATTAGTCAAAGCCCGACCTGCTGGAACTGCAACCGGCACGGGGGAGATTTGGCCCATATGCTATACCATTATCCCAACATACAAACATACTGGGACAAGATCTATGACTGTATAAAAAACACATTTAACATTGAGCCAATCTGAGACTTCTCCTATATACTCCTTGGCAACCTAGACCCTCAACTAAAAAATGAAAATGATACCTGTCTCCTGGACCTAATGCTTACACTTGCTTGTAAACTAATTCTTAACAACAGGATGAGGCAAGAATGGCTCTACTTCCTTAGAGGTGCTGACAATATCTCACTACAACTATCTCCATGGTGACCTCCCCTTAGTCCAATGTGGGGCTCGCTCGATGCCACTTCCTTCAACTATGAACCCCCCTGAAAACTCTTGACGCCCACACTACACTCTTCAGGGTAATGTTGCGTTACACTATTACAGCCACAAGAAAGAGGCCCACTTTAGGGTACAACTCAACTAGAGCATCAGGTTGTTACAAGCTTATATTGCTTAACAAGTGCTGACAACTTATTCTTTTTACTCACTTTTACTTTTTTCATTGTTTACCTCACATGCATATCTACGGCACGCTTCACACTCTATAAAAGTCTATGATTATTACACAAGAGGATGAATACGGTGCAATTGTGTGGTATATGATATTTATGTTATATATGTTTTGTGATAAATAGGGTATATGATATACACGTGATCATGTTAACTGACCATAGTATGAGTAATGTAGTATGGTTACTGCAATGAAACCCTGTTCGGTTCTTATATGCATCAAATCTGAACAATATGTAAACTGATAAACAATTGCCCTCCACCTTATCTTCTGTAACCCCTTTTATGTGCGTGTTTGTTTTATTGCAACCTTGTTTTATTCATTTGCAGATTCCTTTATATTGCCTTGTCCTTTTGTTTGTTTGTTCTGTTTTCTTTTTGGAAAAACTAAATAAAAATTACTTAGAATAAAAAAAAGTGTTAAATATGCTTAACAGGGTGCTTTTCTTAGGTTAAAGGCGTGGCAGAATGTCATGGAATTCCGAAACACCTCTGTCCAAACAGCACATGGGGTCCATCCAAGGCAAAGGCTATACACAATATCCTGAGGAGAGACCATGCATGCCATAGAACCATAAAATTAGAATGTATACAGAGTTTCCGCCATATTTGCAGCATGATAGTAGCATAAATTGAGAGCTCATTTCATGAAGACCACTCATATTATAGCCTCCAAGTAAAGTGCCAGGCAGAAACTTGTCTGTACAATTGAGCTGAAAATCCACAGCAAACAGCAGCGCAAGAACAAATTAAAAAATAGAAATCATAGATGAATATACTTAGGACCTCATTTACGGGGAATTGGCATAGGGCAGCGCCACAAGTCTGCTTGCTGCGCTGCCCTATGCCAATGTGAAAGGGCAGGCATGCACCATATTTATGAAATAAGGTGCATTCCTGTCCTTTCCCCCTGCACTTGCGCACAAATTGCTGCCTAGCATCAACAAGGCACCCTTGCACCATGGTGCAAGGGTGTCTGCGTTGCATGCAGGATTGTTTTTGTGCAGGCAGGGGCACCTTCCTGCACAAAAACATTCCCAAGAGGCATTTTCCTCTTTCTATGTGTGCTGCAGAATGCAGCACACAAGGAAAGAGAAAGAAAAGAAGAGAAATAAAAATATTTCTTCTTGCTACGTCTGCTATGGGGAGGCGTACGGTGTTTGTGCTGCCCTAGATTTACTCAATCAAGCAAACTTGGGGCAGCACCAAAACTTTATGCCTTCTCAGAGCATGCGTAACGAGGAGAAATATTTTTATTTCTCCTTGCTTGCCCCAGGTTTACATGATTAAGTAAATGTGGGGCAGCATCAAAATCCATGGGTGTTGCATGGGAAAATCTACCGCAATGCCCATTGGACACCTCCCTGGCGCGGAGTAAGGTAACGCAGCGACTTGCGTTGCCATTCCTTACACCACATCTATGAGGCCATGCAAAGCCATGCAAAGTGGCTTTGCGTGGCCTCATAGATGTGGTTGAGAGGTTTGCGCCACAGCAGCGTCAGAAAAAGTGACGCTCTGGCGATGCAAGACTCTTATAAATAAGCCCCTAAGGGCCTCATTTATGGCATTTTGGCATAGGGAAGTGCAGCAAGGAACCTTGATGCGAAGCCCTATGCCAAAGTGAAAGGGCAGGAATGCACCGTATTTAAGCAATAGGGTGCATTCCTATCCTTTCTGCCTGCGCTTGCACCGTTTTGGAAGCCTAGTCACTCAGGCAAGGAAGGGCACACCTCAGCCCCCCTTGTGGCTGTCTACAGCGAATGAACATCCCCAGCTCCTGTCACTCCAAAACCAGACAGTCAATACACAAACAGCAGAGGCACACAGAATGGTTAAACAAGAAAATGCCTACTTTCTAAAAGTGGCATTTTCAAACACACAATTTAAAAACTATCTCCCTAAAAAGATGTGTTATTAAATTCTGAGTTCAGAGAGCCTAAACTCCATTTCTCTATCTTGTCCCAATGGAAAGTTATACTTGTAAGATATTACAAAGAAACTCCCATGTTAGCCTATGGGACAGACAGCCTTTCAATAGTGAAAAACGAAATTGACAGTATTTCACTATCAGGATATGCTACACACACTAGTACATGTCCTACCTTTCACATACACTGCATCCTGCACATGGGGCTACCTTAGGCCTACCTGAGGCCTACCTTACAAGTAAGAGAAAGGGAAGGTTTGGGCCTGGCAAGTGGGTGCACTTGCCAGGTTGACATGGCAGTTGAAAACTGTGCACACAGACACTACAGTGGTAGGTCTGAGACACATTTACAGGGGTACTCATGTGGGTGGCACAATCAGTGCTGCAGGCCCTCTAGTAGCATTTAATTTACAGGCCCTGGCACGCTCAGTGCACTTTACTAGGGACTTACCAGTAAATCCAATTTGCCAATCATGGATAACCAATCATAATAACAATTTACACATAGAGCATATGCACTTTAGCCCTGATTGGTGATAAAGTGACCAGAGTCTTATAGCCAACAAAATGAGGTCAGGAAAAATAGGAGAAAGAAGCAAAAATGCTTTGGGATGAACCTGCAAAAAGGGCCATTTCCAACAATGTCCATATGTCGCAGATATGTACTATCACATCCCTCCATCTACATCTGTGCATATCATATGCCATCTCACCTGAATCATACAGTGGCACCAGGACCTGACACACAAAGTCCTCAAGTAAAGCACAGTAAGTGTTATATTTCCTGTATGATACTGTTGAATACGATGCCAGGTATAGGACACAGTCATGCACATGTTGCCGAAAAAGCTCTTCAAAAGCACTGTATTATGTGAAATGCATGTTTCACTTAGTTATTAAGGTGCTACCTCAAAACTCTTGTCTAACCCCCCCCCCCCATTCATGCCCTTCTGTGGTCCACCACTGGTGTCGATGCACCTAGAAACCCACAAAATTGTGCCTGTATCAAAATCAGCACATGTTGACACTTCTTTGGATCTTGCAACCCTGCGTTATGCAGATGAAACATCAACATGAAACCAGTTAGACAGAAGTCTGCAGTTACCAAATGTTACATCAGAAAATGATGCTGTCCAGTGTGAGGATGTGATCTGTACACCTGTCTTGCAATCCGATGTCTAGGTACCTGGTGTTGACCCAGATAAGTCATTGTCAGCCAATGGTACACCATGATGTGCAACATTGATCCAAACAAGCAAAGGAAATACCAATATTGTGCCAAAACCAGTCAGGCAGGGCAGAAGACGTAAACTTGCCATGGCCTATGCTGTTCACATTGCTCTTCCACATTCAACGCGTACTCATGTTACACCGCTTGTCCCAATCTGTGTCCATGTGCAACTGCAGTCACTCAGCGTCACTGGTGACATATTTGAAACCCGCCCCACTGGTGTTTTGAAGGGTACGCTGCAAGTAGGACATCATGCATCCATCTTCTGTCAGACAGCTAGCCATTCAACTTCCGTTCCAACATAATTCTGTTTGTGTACTTGTAGCAACTTACATATCCATGTATTCGTTACGCAAGGACTTGAGTAATATTCAATTCAATTATTTATTCAGGATTTGAATCTCAGAGGAGGCCCACAGACTATTTCATCAGTTTTCCATTACAGAACAAAAACACTTTGCAAATAAAATATTTGAACTGAAGACATTCAATTCATAGCAGATCATAAGTAACAATTTCCATTACTACAATAAAACCATAAAACTACTGGTTCCAAAATGTGCCATGCTTAAAGTGCAAAACTGCCCAGGATGGAATGCAGAAATTTCCTAAACACAATTCCAGTTGTACCAGAGGGAATTTTCCCTAAGGAACTTGAGCAATATCAGTAGGCACATGGCAGGCCTCGTATCCTCTAAAGTCTGTGTCACACGTGTGAGTTAAATCATGTCCTGTGCTATGTAATGTGAACAGCGACAAATCCAAAGCCCACGATAATCAAAGCCCATGCCACCCCCGCCTTAGACATAGATCATAGGGATAGTCAACACAGAAACTAGCTTGTACGTGTTCTGTGTATGTCTCGGGACCTTGTGAAAGGCTGCCTCTTTCCAGGCAGTAAGTCAGTGTAGATCGGGGGTCTTCAAACTGGGGGCGAGCCCCCCTAGGGGGGCCGCAAGTTATCCCAGGGGGGCGCCAGGCTCTAGTCATAAGAAGCATTATGCTGATAACAATGTTTTTTTTTCCTTGGAAAAAAATGAGCGGCAGTAAGCTTCTCTGTAATGGACCATCACTAACATCTTTTGCCATTTATACCCTGGCTGGGAGGAAGAGTCGAAAGGGAAGGGACATCAAATATTGTTCAAAACCCCCACCCCATTTCTAATCCAGAATAGTATGTTTGGCAATCATGTATTTGATTACATTTTGAAAATGGTAACAGAATTTACCTGCAATGTATAAATAATTCTAGACATATTTAAACACTCACTTTAATAGAATAATTGAGGGGGGGCTGATGATTTTAATTTTGCACTGGGGTTTGGGGCGACATTAAAAAGTTTGAAGACCACTGGTTTGGAGGAACCTGAAGCAAGGGATGTGTGATACAATCTTGCACTGAAATTTTCTGATACACTTGATTTAAAAATGTGATATAATTCAGAAATATTATTGGAAAGCGAAATCCTTCTCTACAGGATGATTTATTATCGTTTCTGGCAAAATCTGGTCAAAGATGTTTAGTTCACAGGGCAGGCATTTTCACTCACAGCTCTGTCTGAGTGAAAAGCAAAATACCGAAGAGTTTACAACATAAACCATCAACAGAGATCTTATTTTACCCCCAGATTTACAGAATACATTAAATCTAGCACACGTGACTGCGTCGCGGAGAAATGCACGCCAGACCAATGCTCAAAATATCTGTATTAGCCGTGTTACCATTTTTATTTTTTTCTCTACTTCGAACGCATGATGATTGGTATGTAAACAAAAATGTGTCCTGATCTGTTCACTCGTTCTCAAGTCACCAATCTTCTACAATCAGTATGGTTTGCCTTAGCATTGTACTAGCGGTTCTTGTGCATTTAATTCATTGCCTCTTGTAACTGTTTTTGTAGTAAATGTTTGATCTGTGATGTGCATGACAATATCCAGCAACAATTAAAATCAGCATCAACTGCCTGAATGCACAAAGTGAGCTTGTGCATGAGTTGCACAGAGGGTGTCCTGCTCACCAAACACCATGGGCATGGGTGAGTCAATGCGGCGTAAAATGAGTGCGCACTGTGCCAAGAAATATGATTATCTGCTACAAAAAAACAATCCCACCGTTCTACATGCAACCGATTAAATACAGATTAAAATGCCTAATCCATTATGATAACATCATATGAAGTGCAATAAACACTCCTCTGGAACAGACAGCCAATGAGAAGCAATAAACTATTTAAAAAATATTCAATAACGAAATAAAACATGCTACAAAACGATCAAAATGTAAGTATATCAGAACAAGTACTCTTGAGCAAAGTTCGCCAAAGCTCTAGCATTATCTGGAAAATGTCATGAGCAAAGACACAAAGCACATAGATGTGTACAAATAAGTAAGTAGTTAGTGGCAAGTGGCTGCTGCCCCCAGCCAGACTCACAAAAAGAAGCACGAAAGTCACCTCTAACAATATCTCAAGACTAACAGACGAACCCGTTCTAAGGTATCGTGTTTACTCACTGACATACAAATAACTTATCCATCGTTGTTAGAGGTAATGGAAGCCCAGGCTGCCTTCGTCATCAGCAGCAGCTACTACTATTACCTAATCCTACATTATCAGGGGGCACATTTTTGTTCTCTTTTTTCTCTTTCAAGAACATAATAGTCAGAGGTCAAAACTGAGTGACATAATTTGCTGTATTATCGTCATAATTGTCAGTTTTTTTGTTTTTTGTGTTCAAGATTCGTATTTGAAAATATAATTATGAAAATTTAGTGTAAATACAGAAAATATATACTGTATAGTCAATGAATAATAAATACAGTGAATTTAAAAAAAAAAGAGATAAGAGTACACAATGAATTAATATGTCATACAACAGTTAGTAACTAAAATTACAAAAGGAAGACCTGGGCTAGAACCATACTACAGCGAAAAATATCATCATAATATGAGTAAATAACAAAACGTAAGCTAATTCAAAATGAAATGTTCAATTATTATATAAAATAAAAGGGCATGATTTATATATTAGCGATATTTATACTCCAGCACAAATGTCCTATCACCCAGCGTTCCCCTTGGTCTCCCGAGTAAAATGATACCTCACTTGTGTGGCTGTCCAATGCAGAATCGGCTAAAAACGTATTTTTTTTAAAAATGTAGAGCTTAGAATTTGCTGTGCTATACCCTTACTCCCTATGTTTTTGGCCCTTCCCAGTCACAGGCCCTTGGCCCACCCACACAAGTTAGGTATAATTTTACACGGGAGATTGAGGGGAACGCTGTGTGGTAGGACATTTGTGCCACCACGGTGATCCCACACAAAAATGTGTGGAAAAAGTGATTTTTATCAGCTAAATTTGAGGTCTGCAGGGGATTCTGGGTAGGAAAACGTTGGAAGATCCATGTAAGCCATACCTCCCTGGACTCCCCAGGGTGTCTAGTTTTCAGAAATGTGTGGGTTTGGTAGGTTTTCCTAGAGGGCCGCCGAGCCCGGGGCCAAAAACCCAGGTGCCCCCCTTGCAAAACCAGGTCGTTTTTGTGATAGGAAATTTTGATGTCTCCACAATAAGTTTTGGGCCCTTGCCTGTCGCGGGCACTTGGCCCCCCCACACAAGTGAGGTACCATTTGTATCAGGAGAACCGGGGGAATGTTGAGTGGTAGGACATTTGTGTCAGCCCCATGATCCCACAACTTTCTAACACAGAAATTTGAGAAACATTTGATTTTTTCATCTAAATTTGAGGTTTGCAGAGGATTCTGGGTAGGAAACATTTGGGGGATCCACGCAACCCATACCTCCCTGTACTCCCCAGGGTGTTAAGATTTTAGAAATGTGTGGATTTGGTAGGTTTCCCTAGATGGCCGCCGAGCACGGGGCTAAATACCTAGGTGCCCCCCCTTGCAAAACTAGGTCGTTTTATGATAGGTAATTTTGAAGTCTCCACAGTACGATTTGGGCCCTTGCCTGTTGCGGGCACTTGGCCCACCCACACGAGTGAGGTACCATTGTTATCGGGAGACCTGGGGGAACGCTCAGTGGAAGGAAATTTGCGTCAGTCCGGTGATCCCACAACTTTCCCACACAGAAATTTGAGAAAATGTTATTGTTTCAGCTAAATTTGCGGTTTGCAGGGGATTCTGGGTAGGAAAACTTTGGGGGATCCACGCAACCCATACCTCCCCGGACTCCCCAGGGTGTCTAGTTTTCAGAAATGTGTGGGTTTGGTAGGTTTCCCCAGATGGCCGTCGAGACCGGGCCAAATACCCAGGTGACCCCCCTTGCAAAACCAGGTCATTTTATGATAGGTAATTTTGAAGTCTCCACAGTTTGATTTGGGCCATTTCCTGTTGCAACCACTATGCCTACCCACACAAGGGAGGTAACATTTTTATCGGGAGATCTGGGGGAATGCTGGGTGGTAGGAAATGTGTGGCGGCCTGGTGATCCCACAACTTTCTGACACAGAAAAGTGTAGAACATGTGATTTTTTTAAACTAAATTTATGGTTTGCAGGGGATTCTGAGTAGGAAAATTTTGGGAGATCCACGCAAGCCACACCTTCCTGGACTCCCCTGGGTGTCTAGTTTTCAGAAATGTCTGGGTTTGGTAGGTTTCCCTAGATGGCCGCTGAGCCCAGAACCAAAAATGCAGGAGACCCCCTTGAAATGCCAGGTCGTTTTGTGATAGATAGGTGGGCACCTGTCTTTTTGGTCCCGGGCTTGCAGACATCTAGGGGAACCTAAAAAACCCAGACATGTCTAAAAACTAGACACCTGTGGGAGTCCAGGGAGGTGTGGCTTGCGTTGATCCCCCAACATTTTCCTTCCAATAATTTGCTGCAAACCTCAAATTTAGCTAAAAAGTGGAATTTTCCTCCAATATCTGGGTGGGAAAATTGTGGGATCACTGCACGGCACAAATTTCCTACCACTCAGCGTTCCCCTCAGTCTCCCGATAAAAATGATACCTTACTTGAGTGGATGGGTCAAGTGCCTAAGACATTGAAGGGCCAAAAACATGTAGAGATTGAGGGGGGCCCAAAGCGGGTCCAAGAGGGCAGTTTGTTTATACGTTTTTAGGCTGACGCTACTTTGGGCACCCACACAAGTGAGGTATTATTTTTCTCGGGAGACCAAGGGGAATGCTGGATAGTAGGAAATTGTTGCCTGCGCGGTGATCCTACACCTTACCCACACAGAAATGTGAGGAAAATGTGACTTTGGAAGTAAATTTGAGGTTTGCGGGGATTCTGGGTAAGAAAATGCTGGGGGATCCATGCAAGCCACACTGCCAGCCTCAAGAGTCAGTACATGCACACCACCATCCATGCACACCACCAGCCAAGCACCATCCACGCACACCGCCAGCCAAGCGCCATCCACACACACCACCAGCCAAGCGACATCCATGCACACTGCCAGCCAAGCGCCATCCATGTACACCACCAGCGAAATGCTATCCGTGCACACAGTCAGCCAAGCAATATCCACGCACACCACCAGCCAAGCGTCATCCCTGCACACCGTCAGCCAAGCAGAGCCAGACTGGGAACAGCAACCAGCCCTGGCAAATTGCTGCTTGACCGGCGCTGGGAGGGGGGACATGCCAGTAAATAGCACTCCTCCCTCTTTTGTTACTGGGGCCCAATATTGCAGCACTGATGCAAAACCGGCCCCATTGACAAAACCACCCCCCATGGCCAGAAAACCGGCCCCCACCCCTCCAGCCCACTGGGGAAATGCCCAGTGCCCGCTACGGCCAGTCCGGCCCTGCAGCATATCACCATCCATGCACACAGCCAGCCTAGCGCCACTCCATGCACACCACCAGGCAAGCGCCAATCTACACAAACCGTCATCAAAGGCGAGTCCACCCAAACCAATAGCCAAGTGCAGATCCACACATAGACTGCCAGCAAAATGCCAGACAAAGGTCAGTACACGCAGACCGTCAGCCAACCTCCAGTTTACACACACACAAACCCTCCCTGGTTTCTAGTGGTTTTCTGCCCCCGCTTGGGTGCAGATTAGAATAAAAATATCACAGAAAAAGCCAAAATGTGTGCCTAAAAAAAAGGAGCGACCCTTGACTATGGGGCTTCTCACTGCCATGCCCATAAACATATCCCTGGTGCCTAGTGGGCTTTCTGCCCCCCCCCCGGGGAGGTGCAGATCAGGGGCTATTGCCCCCATCTGCCTCTTGGGGGAGGCAGAAAGACTGGCAATTTCTTTTTTTGGGAGGTGGGGGCATTGGCATGCCCATTTTAGGCAGCCCTCACCTCTGCTTATAAAAAAACAATCCCTGGTGCAGAGCGGGCTTTCAGCTCCCCCGGGGGGGCGATCGGGAGCTATTGCCCCCATCTGCCTCCCAGGGAGGCAGAAAGGCTGTGGATTTTTTTTTTGGGGGGGTGGGTCATTGGCATGCCCATCTCGGGCAACCCCCACTTCAAAATGTGCTAAAAAGCAAATCCCTGGTGGCTAGCGCACTTTCTGCCCCCGGGGGGCAGATTTGGGAGCTACTGCTCATATCTTTCCCCAGGGGGAGCAGAAAGACTGTAGAATTAGGCTGGGGTGGTGAGGGCATTGACATGCCCATCTCGGGCAGCCCCCACCCCAAAATTTGCTACAGAAAAAATCCCTGGTGGGGCCGATCGGGAGCTATTGCCCCCATCTGCCTCCCAGGGTGGCAGAAAGGCTGTGGATTTTTTTTTTTCAGGGGTGGGTCATTGGCATGGCCACCTCGGGCAGCCCCCACTCCAAAATGTGCTAAAAAACAAATCCCTGGTGGCTAGTGCACTTTCTGCCCCCCCCCCCGGGGAGCAGATTTGGAGGCTACTGCTCATATCTGTAGAATTAGGCTGGGGTGGTAGGTCATTGACATGCCCATTTTGGGCAGCCCCCACCCCAAAATTTGCTACAGAAAAAATCCCCGGTGGCTAGTGCACTTTCTGCCCCCCGGGGGGGCAGATAGGGGCCCCGGGGGCATATTGGGAGCTATTGCGAAAGACTGTGGAATCAGGTGGGGTGGGGGCATTGGCATGCCCATCTCGGGCAGCCTCCACCCCCAAAATTTGCTGAAAAAGAAAATCCCTGGTGGCTAATGTGCTTTCTGCCCCCCGGGAGGGGAAGATTGGGGGCTATTGCCCCTATCTGCCACCCAGGGAGGGGGGCAGAAACACTGAATATGGCAGAAAACAATTTCGGGGAGAAAAGGCCCTTGCCCAAGGGGCCGCTCCCCCCTCCCTGGTGTCCAGTGGGTGGATCCAAGCAGGGAGGGGTACCATTGGAAAGGGGAGATGATCCCCTTTCCAACTATATTTCTCCTGACTTCCTACGTGCTCAGGGGGCTGAGATAGCCCCCTGAGCATGTAGAAAGTGAAACTGAAATGAGCCTATCCGCTCATTTCAGTTTCGGTTTCAGAGAAATGACGCCAGCGCGACGTGCGAGCTGATCGTCATTACCCTGAAACAAACAGAACAGCCTCGGGAGCTGGAGTAGCCCTTCCCCAGCTCCCAAGGCTGTTTAGGGCTTAAGAAATCCCTCTGGTGCCTGCACCAGAGGGATTTCTTGTGCCATGTGCACAGATGGCCGGGAGCCGTCCGACGCACATGAGCACTGGTGCGTCGGACGGCTCCCGGCCGTCCGATGCACAAAGAGGTTAAGTGTTGATTTAGCATTACTACCAAAACGGTTTTAAAAAGCAAGTGACAATTGAATTTCAACAGATATCCCAAAGCAAAGTATAATAATTTAAATAAGTGCCAAGAGAGATTATGCATGATATAGATGCAGATAGTAATATAAATAAAGGAGCAGATGAGGTTGACCATGAGATGTTTCTAAAACATGATTACATTCATGAGGCTAATTAAAGTTTTTCCAGCAATAGTAATTACATCAAATTAACTCACTATTCCCTCCTTGAACATCAAAAACACCGGCTTGAACCTCTCACTAGTTATGTCAGAAGAGGGTTACTCAGAGGACATAATTTTTATAATATAAAATTTGCCAATCCATTTAATTCAGTTTTATAAGGACTACCTAATATACCTAAAATACAAAAACCTATCATACTCTGTTAACAGTAGAAACATTTTCACCACCTAGATTCTACACTCTGGCATGCATTCAATTCAGACAAGGCAATCACACACACAAGAACTGGCATGTTACAAATCAGATAAGACAACCTGCCATGCAAGCTCTGGCTGTCACTACTCCAGATAATGCAAAGACTTATGCAAATTCTGGATAGAACCAAAGGCCTACAGAGTGGTACAAAGCCTTGTCTGTGACAGAAATACTTAAAACAAATACCAGCACCTATATGATACTAATAGTGATACCAGTATGAATGCCAATACCAATATCAAAGCCAATGCTACTTCTGCAAATTATACAGTGTTAGAAATGGGGGATTCTAGTTGGCAGAGGTAGGTACCTTTGTCCAAATAGGGACCCTTGCTTCTAGTCAGGGTAATGGGGCTACACTCCTAAAATAACCCCCGCTCACCACCTTGGTAGCTTGGCACGAGCAGACAGGCTTATCTCAGAGGCAGTGTGTAAAGCATTTGTGAACACATACAGTAATACAGTGAAAACACTACAAATGGACACCACACCAGTTTAGGAAAATGGTAAATCTTTATCTAAACCAACAAGACCAAATACGATAAAAATCCAACATACGATACTCTTGAAAAATAGTACTTGTGCAAAATAACCTTTAAATTGCAGGAAAATCAATAAAACACAGTTCTTCCGACTGGGTAGCTCCTCCTGGGGCTACCGCAATACTGAATACGACAGAGTCAGACACAGTTCCTTTCTTGTTGCGACCAACACGTCGGTGCGAGTCGGTTGGGGCAAACATCGCGGTCGCGTTGGGAAGTGGAGCGTTGCGGCCGGCTGTGTCCTTACGATGCGGTGCAGGCAGCGGCTCGTTGACGGAGTCGGTGAGACCAGGGCTTGCGTTGAAGGGTGAGACGGTGCTCGCTGCGGTGCTGGCAGGTCACGATGCGGCGACGGAGCCGGTCGATGTGCCGGCCGGGCAGCGACAGAGTCGGTGACGTCCTTGCAGCATGTAGCGAAGTGTTGTGGAGTGCGGTGCCCACAGGACGCGGGGCAAGCAGCGGCTCGTTGACGGAGTCGGTGAGACCAGGGTTGCGTTGCGAAGCGGGGCGTTGCTCTCGGCGCTGCTTTCAGGACACGGAATCCTACGACGGACTCGTTGACAGAGTCGGTTACCCTTTTCTTCTGCGGCGACGATCAGAGACTGTGCAAACAGACACATTGAGGTCTTTGCTGTTCCTGAGACCTGTAGAACAGGGGACAAGCTCAGTTCAAGCCCTTGAAGATCTTCTTCTTCAAGCAGGGGACAGAGCATGCAGCAAAGTCATTTTCTCCTTTCCTTGGCAGCAATTAACCACTGCAGGCCAACCCCAGACAGCAAACAGCACAGGGGCAGTATTCCTCCTCAGCTTCTCTGGATCTTCTCCTTGGCAAAGGTTCCTCTTGATTTCCCAGAAGTGATCTAAAAGTCTGTGGTCTGGGCCTCTCTTTTATACCCAAAAATCCTTTGTTCTCTGAAGGCAGAGAGTGTCTGTACCCAGCCAAAACCAGTTCTGTCCTCACTGGTGCAGCTTCCTGGCAGGAGGTGGAGACAGTATTGTTGAAGGCAGACCAGGCCCATTCAGGTGAAAGGAAGTCTCCTCCCCCTACTCTAAATGCAGCCCAGGTCTATTCAGTCCAGCCCTGACTCATCAGACTTCTGGAGCCACTTCCCCTCTCCAGCCCCTGTCATCCAAAAGCCAGACATGCAATACACAAACCTAGCAGAGGCACACTGGATGGTTAGGCAAGAAAATACCTACTTTCTAAAAGTGGTATTTTCAAACACAGAATGTAAAAATCACCCTCACTAAAAGATGTATTTTAACATTCTGAGTTCAGGCATCCTAAACTTGATTTTTTCTACCTGGTTCCCAGAGCCAGTTATGTTCATAAGATGTTATAAACAAACTCCCCATTCTGTCCTATGGGAACAGGTAGCCTTGCAATAGTGAAAAACGAAATTGGCAGTATTTCACTATCAGGACATGCCACACACATCAGGGCATGTCCTACCTTCCACCTACAATGCACCCTGCCCACAGGGGTACCTTGGGCCTACCTTAGGGGTGACTAACACGTAGAAAAGGGAAGGTTTAGGGACTGGCAAGTGTGTGCACTTGCCAAGTCAACATGGCAGTCCCAGACTGCACACAGGCTCTGCAATGGCAGGCCAGAGTCACATTTTACAGGCTGCTCCTGTGGGTGGCACAATCAGTGCTGCAGCCCACTAGCAGCATTTGATTTACAGGCCCTGGGCACACACAGTGCACTGTACTAGGGTCTGACAAGTAAATCAAATATTCCAATCATGGAATCACTAATCCATAACAACAATTTACAAAGGGAGCACTTGCACTTTGGCACTGAACAGCAGTGGCAAAGTGCCCAAATTATTATTAAGCATTTATATAGCGCATAGCTACCCTCGGGCATCCCAGCGCTAGCAATCAGGCAGACAACCATTAGGAATTATGGGGCTATTTGTTGGAAGAGCCAAGTTTTTAAGAGTTTACGAAAAGGCAGGATAAGGGCTTCAGAGCGAATATGTAGAGGCAAAGCATCTAGACCTGCAAAACGAAGTCCAACACACAGCAAAACACAGGAGGTAAAGGCAAAAAATGCAGGGGAAACCCACGCCAATGGTGCCAGGTCTAACATACAGTTTGTTGTAACTCACAATATTTTCAATTTTGGCAATGATTCATATCAGCAATTTTTTTTATAATCAATTGTATTGGTTCTTAAACAGCAGCACGATAAATCATTACACTTTGGCATGCAATTCAACCTCAGTCTTGCCCGGTTTGTTGCCCTGTGTTTACACATCTGGAGTGACTACGTCTTAAGTCCTGAGGGCCACTCATGCTCGGCTGGGGTCTCTAGTTCGCAAGTCCCAGCCATTTGCCCCACACACAATTGTATTTGGCACAACATCCTCTCGACTCATACACTGGCTTTTCTTGCATGGCACACCAATCCAGTCCCTTGCACCATCGAGAGATAGTAGGAGGGGCAGGATCTTTCCAGGTGGCCGCTATGTCCCTTTTGGCTACCATGGTGGCTGTCCCCAAGAATGTTTTGTCGGCGCGAGAACAGTCCAACCCCTCCATGACTCCCAGGATAAGGGCTATGGGGTTAAGTGGGACCTCCCAAACCAGTGTGATGCTTAGTTCTGTCGCTACTGCCGTCCAGTACTGGGTGAGAAGAGTACAGGACTAGACCATATGGTAAAAGTCTGCGGGCTCTACCGCACAACGCAGGCATTTGGGGGCCGGGAGAAAGCCAGTAGGATGCAGGCAGACGGGGGTTAGGTAGGTGCAGTGGAGGTAGTATATTTGGATTAGGCAGAGCCTGGCTGAGATGGTAATTACTCGGGGGTCATAAGGGTGTCTCTGCAGTCCTCTTCCTCCAGAGGGCCCAGCCATTGCTCCCACCGGTTTCTCAGATATTCTAAGGTGGATGGGGAATTGTTAATCAGTGAGCGATAGATCTGAGATACCCCTCCCTTCCCAAGATATCCCATGAGGACTTTGGCTTCTAACGAGCTGAATTCTGGAAATGTAGTGTCGGCAGGAACCTTGAGGGTGATGGTGTGCCGGAGCTGTAGGTATTTATAAAACTGAGTGGAATGTAGAGAATAAGTGTTTTGCAAGTCTAGAAAGGTGCGTAAGTGTCACCCCTGACCATACATCACCCAGGTGTCCGATCCCTATCAGGTCCCACCTCCGAAATCCTTCCAATGCCACTACCTCCCCAAGTCAGGTGCCATGCCACAGGGGTCTCTGTAAAGTGAGTTTAAAATCCCATTAAGTGTACCGCAGTGCGGAGTGCCATGCGAGTAGAACCGCCCGAGTCACTGCTGGGAGAGTGTGAGGGTTCGGGGCGCCATAGAGAATTGCCTGGATCTGGGAGAACCCCAGGTTCTCCAGTTGCAGTTGGTAGGCTGGGTCTGACCATCCTCTGGAGAACTAATTGTGTATCACTAGGAGACGGCATGGCCATATAGTACAGGAAAAGGTTCGTCATCCCCATTCCCCCATCATACGGGTTCCGCTGACAGTGGATAAGGGCTATGCATGGCCTAGAGTTTCCCAAGAAAAAAGGCAGTGGTCATTCAATCTAATTTGCTGAACCATCTGCGAGGGAGGTAAAGCAGGAGGTTCTGGATTATGTATAGAAACCGAGGAAGCACCATCATTTTGAACAGGGAGATCCTACACAAGGGGTTAAGGGGAGGGGATTGCCAACTACGAAGGTCCTCTTTTGTTTTCTTAATTAGGGGGGTTAGATTGAGTGACCAGGTAAGTTCCGGGAGGAGCTCGACCCAGATTCCCAGATATTTAAAAGTGAGGCATCGTATGGGGTTGTCTGTTTGCCATTCTACGCACTCTTGCAACACGTGGAGGGGTACTAAAGTTGATTTGGCTGAATTCAGGTGCAGGCCAGATGCTGCTCTGACTAGCCGGAGGATATGGAGGCATCGGGGACCAGATCATGCCTGGTCTGCAAGGAAGAGTAGAACATAGTCTGCATATTGGGCGATGCGATCTTTGTGAGATCCCGACCATCACCATCCTTGCATTTGTGCATCACTGCGGATAAGTCTGGTGAGCGGCTCTATTGCTAGAGCAAAGAGGAAGGGAGATAGAGGGCAGCCCTGCCTCATTCCCCGGTGGAAAGGAAAGACATTTGAGAGTGCCTCATTTATGAGGACCCGAGCTGATGGATTGGAGTAGAGTAACCGAACCAGCTTCTGGAGGTGTGGGCCAAATCCCACTTTCTGCAACACACTCTCCAAGTGCCGCCAATTGACCGTATCAAAGGCTTTTTCGAAGTCAATCAATAATAAAGCCAGATATGGGGAGAGAAGGTGGCAATGAGCCAGTGCCACATACAGGCATCGCAGGCAAAGCCTCTTGCTGTGATGGGGCATAAAGCCACATTGATTGGGGTGTATGAGACTGGCGAGAACCGGTTTAAGGTGTACGGCGAGGATAGTGGCATAGATTTTAACTTCAGTATTGAGGTAGTCCGAGCATGATACTGATGGGGGTGTGTTTAATGGGTGACCGGGACAATAGCCATATTAATTTCTGGTGGGAAGGCACCTTTCTCCGCCACTTCTTCGTAAAGACGTGAAGGTGTGGTACCAAGGTTTTCCTAAACGCAGTGTAATATTCCACCGGGAATCCATCTGAACCAGGTGTCTTTGCGGATGCTATAAATGAGATTGCCTACTCGCTCTCTTCTCACGTGATGAGTTGGTCCAATCGTTGCGTTTCTGGACCCGACAGTTGCGGGAGGGGGATATTATGTAGAAAATGAGGGTTGGACTCCGGTTCCCAACAGCGGTCTGCTGAATAGAGAGACGTGTAGTTGTTTGCTAAGGCCTGCACGATAGCTGCAGTGGTGTGATGTGTGTGCCCTTCTGTGTCTAGGATCTCTGGGACTATCCGGCTAGCAAGGGGATGCAAGCACAGCCAGTGGAGCAGTTTACTGTGTTTATCACCCCACCCATAGACTCGGGCTGTGGAGGACCTCCACATCAGTTTGGCCGATTCGAGTGACATGTGGCGTATTTCTTCGCGCAGCAGTTCGAGTTGTTGGCGGTCGACCTCACTGTTCGCCGCAGCAGTGTTCTGCTCCAGGCGAAGGGCCTGGGCTTCCATTTGGGAGAGGTGTTTCTCTTGTGTCAGGCGTTTGTGCTTGAGATACACCTTGGTGTAGCCTCTGATCGTGGCCTTGCCTGCCGCCCACAGTGTACCCTGAAAATCTACTGTGCGCTTGTTTGATTGGAAATACTGTTTGAGTTCCTCTCCAATAGCATACCTGTAGTCTCTGTCCTGGAGGAACTAAACGTTAAGTCTCCAAATGGGATGTGGGGCGCATGTAGGACCTCCTATGTGGAGGAGAAGGGGAGAGTGATCGGATATGCCATGAGCTAGGATTTGGATACTGGTAACCGCAGTTCAGAGGCGGGCATAAATATTTTGGGTATGGTGTGCAGCAGAGGTATGGGTGTATTGGAGTGTCCTGGGATTCCATGTTCGCCATACGTCGCATAAACCTAGTCAGGATGCCAAATCTGTAAGAAGTATGGTGCTCAGTTTCCTGTGGGAGGAGGGTATCCCGGTAGCATCGCTAGTGGGTTCCAAGACTGCATTAAAGTCACCCCGACCACTGTCAGGCCCTGGGGAAGGGAGGATATAAAGCCTATGGTAGCACAGAGGGTGGGTTTGAGGGCCGCTGGAGGCACGTAGACCGAGACCAGGTTTAGAGTGACGCCTCCCAGGATCCCTGTGAGAGCCACGAAGCGGGAATGGGGATTCCTGACCTCTTGGACAGTTGTGAAGGGGAGGGAGCGGAGCAGGAGAATCACCACACCCTGAGAACCTCATGAGAAGCCTGAGTGACAAACCCTATCATAGCCCTGACATGCAAGGAAGGGACAGTAGTTTCCCATGAGGTGCGTCTCTCTGTAGCAAGAGGTCATCCGGGGTGGATCTTTGTGAGTATTTTAGTACCGCTGTGCATTTCACCTTATCCAGGAGCCCATTGATGTTCCAGGACAGGACCCATAGAGGTTCTCCCTCATAGTGGGGTGTAGCCATGCCAATTAGGTGTAGGTGTGTTGGGGCGTCTGCGCGGGTTACCCCTTGGAATTGAGTTTTCAGGGTCTGGGGGTTTCTGTGAGCGCCTTGCTCTGCCACGAGAACGACGCATGTGCATACCAAGTGTCATGCCAATTGCTGCGACTTAGAAGAACTACAACAACAGGAACATTGGTTCCTACCTACCCCCCAACTAACCCCCCACCCTATACTTCTTTCGAGGAAGCATCTGTCACCCAGGTAGTGAGAACTCAAAACAAAATTAAACTACAAAGATTGATTCAGGAGCAGATTGGTGGACCCCTCCACTTGACAGGATTTATGATGCCTCCAAGGCAGGAGCATTGACGACACTGGATTCTTAGTTAAATCTTTGGGCTCTGCGAGAGGTCAGTGTCATCTGATCCTGTTGCTGGAGATGTGAGGGATCTCTAGCCAGATAACTCAGTATCATTGTTCGGGCTCTGCGCGAGATCCGATGACCCCATAGGCTCTGGTGGTTCATTTAGTCTCTTCGCTGTGCGGGTGGGCGAGGCAGAGACCACCCTACCGGTATTACACCCCCTACGGGAGAGGGTGCATTGTCTGTAAGGTCTATTGTCTTTAGTTGTTGCAGGCCGTGTCAAGGGGGCAGATGGAGTGGCGGTCGCCCCTAGACAGAGTGGACGCTCCTCAGTCACCCAGGTCCATGCTGCTTCTGGGGTGTCGAAGAAGTGGGTTTTGTTCTGGAAGACCACTTTGACACGGGCTAGAAACAAGAGTCTATATTGGAGGTTGAGGGCCCGCAGGTTCTGGTTGACAGTATTGTATGATCGCCTCTGCACCTGCACTTCTCTGGAGTAGCCTGGGAAGATCATCACCTTTTTGCCCTGGTAGGACAAGGTGGGTTGGGGGCAGGCTTCCTGCAGGATGGCATCTCTGTCCTTGAAGTTAAGGATTTTGGCGATGATTGGCTTGTGTGGGGTCCGGGGGCGGCTTGGGCATAAGAGCACGATGGGTGGGCTCCACGATGAACCACGCTGAAAGACGGTCTGATGGCAGCCAGGCATTGATCCAGGCCTCTACGAAGGTTGCTACTTGCGCAGGTTCTGCTCCCTCAGGGATGACCACGAAGTGGAGGTTGTTTCGGCGTTAGTGATTTTCGGCGTCTTCTGCGTGCTTGTGAAGGTCATTCGTGTGGGACAGCAGCTGCGCAACCTGCTCGTTCAAGTATATTACATCATCTTCCATCGTGGATAGAAGGGATTCGGCTTCTGCAATACAGGCAGTGGCGTTGCAGAGGGCTTGCCATGTAAGGGCCAGGTCCACATGCACCTCCCCTATTTTGGTTTCTACAGAATCTTGTGAAGATCTTACAGCTTGTAGAATCATGGTGAGGTCTCCTTCCGGGGGGGGGGGGCATTGGTCGAAGCAGCCTCTCCGGTGCTAGTCCCGCCTTTAGTGTATTGTTCCATGCAGGTTTGGGATGGGGGCGGTTTCGCTCCTTTATCTTTCCCCATGATGGGATTGCAATGGAGGCAGTGGTGCGAAGGAATGGTAGTTTTTGGTTCCTGTCACAGGTTAGCTTTGCCAGGGTCGTCCCTACAGCCCACCCTTGGGCTGCCAAAGCTGTCTCACTCTTTGTCTCATGCTTACAGCCACACCGCCGCTCAGTTCTTCAGATCACGTAAGGAGCACCGAGAAGCCTTGAGGGTGCTGACACACCCCTGGTTTACCAGAGTGAGGGCCGCCCCAGCCCCAGCCCCAGGCTTGGTGGGTTTGTGTAACCCTTGGGGTCAGGTCTCATCTGTATGCCGTGTGCCTCGGCACTTGTCTGGACCGGGTCTGCCAAAGTCGGGACCGGGAGGCCGATGGGGGTGCAGTTGTCTGAGGGCCTTGGTTCAAGTGTCACAGTCAGGTGTCGGCAGGGGCCTATTGATCGTAAATCAGGAGGTCCCTATGTGACTGCCTCAGCCCCTTCGGGGGCTTCTCCTCAGACACGAGGTTGATTCCATGTGCTGCTTGCTGGGCTGGACTAAACTGGGGTGGCATGGTGAGCAAAAGAACAATGGATTGAACCCAGATCTCTTGACAGGGGGTGAATGTTTGATTTGCTCTGCATTCCGTCCATCATCTGTGTGTCTTTTGCTTTCTTGCCCTAAATGCGCCGGGTAAGACCAGACGTAGGTCCCAGGCTCACTGTGCCACTGGATTCAAGCTAGCCTGGCTGATGAGGGGTGATGCCCTGAAACCGATCCCAGGATGCTTGTTTCCAGTCCAGGGAGGACCTGGCTTAGCAGTTCTAGCTGGACTGTTCCCAAGAGGCACAGGGTCAAGACTGATTTGCATATGGCTGGGTCTAAACTGGGGAGGCATGGTGAGCAAAAGAATAATGAATTTAACCCAGATCTCTTGACTGGGGGTGAATGTTTGATTTGCTCTGCATTCCGTCCATCATCTGTGTGTCTTTTGCTTTCTCGCCCTAAGTGCGCCGGGTATGCCCAGACGTAGGTCCTGGGCTCATTGTGCCACTGGATTCAAGCTAGCCTGGCTGATGAGGGGTGATGCCCCGAAGCCGGTCCCAGGATGCTTGTTTTTGGTCCAGGGAGAACCTGGCTTGGCAGTTCGGGCTGGACTGTTCCCATGAGGCACAGGGTCAAGACTGATTTGCACATGGCTGGGTCTAAACTGGGGAGGCATGGTGAGCAAAAGAATAATGGATTTAACCCAGATCTCTTGACTGGGGGTGAACGTTTGATTTGCTCTGCATTCTATCCATCATCTGTGTGTCTTTTGCTTCCTCGCCCTTAGTGTGCCGGGTATTCCCATACGTGGGTCCAGTGGTCACTGTGCCACTGGATTCAAGCTAGCCTGGCTGATGAGGGGTGATGCCCTGAAACCGGTCCCAGGATGCTTGTTTCCGGTCCAGGGAGGACCTGGCTTAGCAGTTCCGGCTGGACTGTTCCCAAGAGGCACAGGGTCAAGACTGATTTGCATATGGCTGGGTCTAAACTGGAGTGGCATGGTGAGCAAAATAACGATGGATTTAACCCAGATCTCTTGACTGGGGGTGAATGTTTGATTTGCTCTGCATTCCATCCATCATCTGTGTGTCTTTTGCTTTCTCACCCTAAGTGCGCCGGGTATGCCCAGACGTAGGTCCTGGGCTCATTGTGCCACTGGATTCAAGCTAGCCTGGCTGATGAGGGGTGATGCCTCAAAACCGGTCCCAGGATGCTTGTTCCTGGTCCAGGGAGGACCTGGCTTGGCAGTTCGGGCTGGACTGTTCCTATGAGGCACAGGGTCAAGACTGATTTGCATATGGCTGGGTCTAAACTGGGGTGACATGATGAGCAAAAGAACAATGGATTTAACCCAGATCTCTTGACTGAGGGTGAATGTTTGATTTGCTCTGCATTCCGTCCATCATCTGTGTGTCTTTTGCTTTCTCACCCTAAGTGCGCCGGGTATGCCCAGACGTGGTCCTGGGCTCATTGTGCCACTGGATTCAAGCTAGCCTGGCTGATGAGGGGTGATGCCTCAAAACCGGTCCCAGGATGCTTGTTTCTGGTCCAGGGAGGACCTGGCTTGGCAGTTCGGGCTGGACTGTTCCTATGAGGCACAGGGTCAAGA
Organism: Calotriton arnoldi; assembly: GCA_963921515.1. Lineage (NCBI taxonomy): Eukaryota > Metazoa > Chordata > Amphibia > Caudata > Salamandridae > Calotriton > Calotriton arnoldi. Next base: position 10,116 of record CAWUFW010024588.1, on the reverse strand, counting down.
CTGATTTGCATATGGCTGGGTCTAAACTGGGGTGGCATGATGAGCAAAAGAACAATGGATTTAACCCAGATCTCTTGACTGGGGGTGAATGTTTGATTTGCTCTGCATTCCATCCATCATCTGTGTGTCTAACGCTGGGCTGGATAAAGTAGGTGCTGCTGCCCCCTTGGCCTCTGTTGGAGGCAAACAGCAATTACTTGAGAGGCAGAGGTGAGACCGCCAGGGACCGCAGTTATCCCGGAGCCCTCAGCCAGGCCCCCGGACTGCCCCTCTCCCAGTCGCGGAGGGCGCGAGTCTCACCACAACTGTCCCTTCTGTTCTGTGGCAACATCTCTGTGGCCCTCCCCCCTCTGTATTCAGAAGTGCCCAGGGGAACAGTGGCTTCAACTGCTTATCCCCTTTGCTCCAATATGTCTGGTGAAAATTCCTGGGGGGGTCCGCGGCGCCATCATTGAACCAGCCGATTGTTTGGTCCCCCCACGATTGCGGCCTGGATGTTGACGTGATTCAGAGCAGGATGGAACTAAACCATGGCTTCCGGTCCAGCTGGGCCGGCCCTCAGGTCCGAACTTGTCACTGGCAGGAGCTAGGGGCGATGTGTTGTATCAGAGGAGGCCCCCAGGGGCTATGGCTACCCCAGGTGCATCTCCAAGGCTCCCAAATCTCAGAACAGTCTCCTCTTTGCGTGTAGCTAGGTGCCCTCACTCTGCTGGCAAAAGACCAAGCCTTCAAGGTTCTGGGGGGAGAGTCAGCCTCGCCACGGGATTGTGTTAGCGGGCTCCGTAACGCCATGGGCCCGTCTGACTGCACAGTAATCCCTTTAGGCCGCCCCTCCCGCCGGGACGCCGATGGAGAGATGGGTGCAGCCTTTACCATCCCGGAGCTCCCGCGGGGCTGTTCTGAAGGCCCCAGTGGGTCCGCTGCTGCTGCTGTCTTCAGATCTGCAGACCGAGTGCACGGTCCTCCCCCTGTGCCGCGGCGAGCAGTCCAGACCGCAGCGTCACTAACCTTGCTGTGTCAGGCCTGCGGGTAAGGTCGCCCGAGTCCCGGTACGTCTCCACAGCCTCCAGGGGTCTGCTGCTTGCGGCGGGCCAACCTCGCGTGTCTCTGTTAGGATGCCTCCATCTTGTCCACCCACCGTCTGCCTCAGCAGCTGCATCCGCAGTGTATCAGAGAGCGTTTCGTCCACAGCTTGAATCTCGACAGATCGTCCTTTTGCTTATGATCTGCTGGCGGCTTTTCCTTCTCCTGAAGGGTTAATGAGTTGCAAGCGGATGACGGAGGGTTCTGGTGCACTCCTAGAGTGCGACCGCCATCTTGACGCTCGTAGACACGCCTCCTGGTATAGTCATGGCACCATGTTTGTTCACTGTCATTCTAATCAGTTTGTGGGTTTGGTATAAGCAATAGCATGCCAGAGAGAAATTGCTACTAAGTTTTCTAGCTGAGCGCTGTTTATGAAATGAAAACGCCTCTTATAGCATGATTGCTCCCATTTTTTGGACTGAGGCTGCTTGTTTTTTGGACTCTGTGCACTGGGACTCTGTAAACCAGGCCCAGTGACAGTTCTTTGACCCCCTAAGACACGTCAAAATTGGTTGTACTCTTATTTTGGTGTATTTAACTTACCTACAAGTCTCTAGTATGTGGTTGAAAGTGTACCCTGGACCTTTAAGTTAAATGTCAACAGCACCCACTGTGCCACCCACTTCCGTAACAGTGTAAACATGACTGCAGGCCTACCATTGCATCCTGTCTATGCAGTTTGCATGAGCTTCCAACTGTCACCCAGGAGTTGAATAGAACCTTTGATGAGGTGTGAACTTGCTCCCAGAGCTGAGATAAGAGCCTGGGTTTGTGGGATATTCTGTTCATCTGGTAGGATGACCATCTGGGCCGTGCCCAGGAACTTAAATAATTTCAAACACACTACCCTGTCACAGGAAAATGTTAGCTAACACCTGGGAAGGGCCCTCTTTTATCCACTCAATCAGGCAGGCACCAATACCAGTGGGAGAGAAGCTGCCCCCAGAGCTGGTTTGAAATGGTCACATGAGAGAGATTTCTCATTTCTCTGGCCACGCCTCTGGGGTGGACACAGGAGCTCTTTAAAGGGGAATAAAGGCTCTGTCGTCTTGGTTTTAGGTAGAGAGGGGCACTGTGGGATTGTTTGCTGTAGACCACACAAGGCCAGCTGCAAAAGTGGGTAGGGTTACCCTTGGGAACCTTTTCCCTATTGGTTAGGGAGACGCCAGGATTCACCACTCACCCACAGGTGAGTGCCAGGCATAAATGTGGCACCCTCAGGTTCCCTCTTCAGAACACTACTGGGCCTATGGAAGACAGTAGAAGGAATGAACCTGCTGTTGAGACCTGTGAGAAGATGTAATAGGCTGGACCTGCTCCCACGTGAATTAGGACAAAGAAGTGGACTCCAAAGGTCACTGTTAAGCTACAGGGACACAACAATCTGCCAAAAGACCTTTTCCTGAAGGGCCCTGCGGGGTCCCCAAAATGCTGTTACAGAGGTCCTGGGACTCTTGGCTGCATCAAAGTGTACTTCCCCTATAATTATAAAAAACCTGGGACTTACAAACGTTTTGGCTCCAAAGTCCTCCAGGGGACTGGCGTAAATCTGCCAAGTCACTCCGATGAAGGTGAGTTACCGCTGGGCAGAAGAATCAGGTTGCTCCCACTCAGAGCTTTTCTGCAGCAGCAAACCCATTTCAGCTGGATGTTGTAGAATGGGCACTCAGTCTCATGGAGTCGTGTTCCGCTATAGCTTGTGGCCTTGCCCTGCTGAAGGAATTTGAGCTCCAAATAAGTGACTATGTCCAAACGAAGAAATCTTCACTGGGAGAAGGCACCAAACATATCTGGCTAGCAAGAGACCTTCCTTGGCCACAAATTTTGAGCTTCTCCCACTTGGAGCATTCCTTCCAAAATTCAACGGCTTCACTCAGACTTCATCCAACAGTTATCCAACCTAATAGAGCACTTCTTGGCCACAGCCTGCTGCATTGCCCGCTGAGGATTTTGGATTTCAATTTCAGAGACTTAGTCAGAAAGTAAAACACCCAACCAGGATGAACCTGGGTTCTCTATTTAACCCACGCTCCATTGTGGTCAGCTTTAAATTGTGCCTTGGGCCCAGTCAAGCACACCCAGAGGACTCTGTTGGCTCTTAACGTTTTATGACGCTATTTTCATTCAAAACTTTTTATTGTGTTGTGTTGTCAACTTTTTAATTGTTTTGGTACTTCTAAATACTTTATACCTTTTCTCATATGAAGCCTGTCCAATCTGTGCCATTGTTACCAGAGGCTGAACTCAGGTTTAAATTACTGAAAACTTTACTGGATCTAACAAGAATAGTGACATTATTACTTTTGGTGGGTGACCATCCACTTTAACTCATAATCCACTTTCTCACACTTATGCTACTGTAATTTCTTGTTACCTGATCTAGCACTGTTTAGCAGTATTCTTGTTGCTTTCCTAGCATTGTCTTGCAGTGTATCCTTATCCTTATATCCTTAGTAACACTACCACCACTGTTTAGCACTGCACTTTGGTTTCCAGAGCTAACAGAACGAGTGTAATCTTATATTTTTAACCTCCACTAGTTTCAGTAGTTAAACTTTTTTGTCCTTGCATTTCCTTTATTGATTGCTTAGTTCAAAGTTGTCAAAGTGCTACCTTCCTATATCTGCTGCCTTAGTTCTCAGTTTTTGGGGACAACATGTTTATTGCTTTGTGTTATGTGTTTACTGTACATTCCTTTCTTTCCTGTCAGGGGCCATTCCACAATAGCTCCTTACCTATTATGCCTGGGCATTACCTCCTCGTAAGTCTTCCTCGCCACCAGAGTTACAAAGTGAGTTCAGCTCCACACCAGAACCCTCCAAAGCAAAATTAGCATCCCATGCCTCCCATCCCTCCCCAACATGGCCGACCATCGTCACCCCTGACTCAGTATAAGGGGATGGTCAGCCCATCCCACCACCTGTTTTTTTTTGTTCTGCGCTGGACTCTCCATGTGCACGTGTCAGGTAAGTCGAGGTCCTGCTCTATCAGGATCCACGACCCTGGGGTGGAGGCCCTGCACGAGCGGGTTCATTTCCTGGGGTATGCCCCCCTCTCTCTCCCTCACCTTGGGGCTAGGCTCTGCGCTAGCGAGCCATGGGGGTATGGGGGCTTTACGCCCGAGGCGGCCCTGCATGAGCGGGCTATGGCCCCTGGTCAGGCAGCCCATGCGGGGTCTCTTGTTTCTTCACGTCTCGGCTCCAGCTGAGACACGAGCGCTTACTGCAGCAGCTCTGGCCCAGTGGGCTGACTTTGTTATGCTTGCGTCTCAGATCCTTTTTTGAGGACAACATGTTTATTGCTTTGTGTTATGTGTTTACTATACATTCCTTTCTTTCCTGTCAGGGGCCATTCCACTCTAGCTCCTTACCTATTATGACTGTGCATTATGTTCCCCTTCATTCCTGTAATCACCTTGTATTTTACTGTGTGGTTTCCAGGGCTCATGGGCACAGCTAGCAACCCATTGTGCTCTGGCTGGACTGCAGTTTAAAGGCTCTGCATTAACACCTGGCAAGGAACAGGCGCTGCCGGCACAGGTAAGAGCAGTGGGGCAGGGGTGGGTGGGGGAAATTCGACAGACGACGAGATAGGTACAATAAAAAAAAAATTAAAAACGCGTACCTTGCGCTCGCCACGTCGCCGACTCAGCGATGCGGTGAACGCAAGGTAAGTGGTTTTATTTATTTTTTTATTTAATTTTACCTATCCCGCCGTCTGTTGACTTCCCTACCACCCAGCCCAGCCTCACCGCTCTACCTGTGCCAACCGCACCTGGCAAGGAAAAGTGTGTTTGCAATGTAAGAAAACCGGTGTTTATATATTAATATCACCCTTAAAGTGCCCTTGTAACCCTGAAATGCAGGGTGGCTAAGATATAAAAAAAAAAGTGAACACTATTAATTTGAAATAGGTGATCTCACAGTGATTCAAGGCCTAAACATTACATTATTCCTACTATGCCCATTCAGCTACATTTTCCATAGGAAAGGCCTAGGTGTGAGTGTATTTATTTTATATCTTTGCTTGGGAAAAGGCTAGGAAAATAATGAAAAGCATTTTCCCAATTAATTTAATGGAGACATCAGATTTCTTATAACTTTACTGGAATACTTTATAAACATGTACTATGGGCTGCCTGAATCATAATCGGCTTCAAACTAAGTTTACCACTCATCACCCTTCCAGAGGCAATAGACATTTCTGGAACAGAGATGTGTTTTCTACAACTGGCTATGAAGAATGGTTCAGTCATCTGGGAGGGGTACAGGCCAGTTGGCAGAATAAGAATGGCCTTAAGACTTCTTCTTTTGTCTTGATGATCCCAGATGGGGTTCTGCTCCCATTCATTCCTAGATCCCCCAGACCCTTCGGCTCTGTCCCTAGTAGGAATGACAACTAGTTTGTTCTGACAATGACAGAGGACAGAAGAATTCCTCTAAATAGAGGTATGACTAATGACATACTTAGAGCTATTCTACAAGGAAGAAGGGCTCAGTCATCTTGAATTTAGGGCTTAAATTTATTTTACTGTACAGCGAATAAAAGTGCTGCAAAAGGAGGTGGGCTAAGATGAGAAAGTAGACAGTATTAGATTTGGAAAATTGTCTCATCACAGCTAGAGAACAGGATAAGACTGTCACATCATCATCATCTCCTCCAACATTCCTGGACATGGGAACACTAAACCTGAAGAAGATGGCCCTGCTGGAAGAAAGAAAATTACTGTCTCCTCCTGGAAGAAGAGGACTCAAGGCTCCTGATGCCTGGTGGGACCCGAAGACTGAAATTAAGCTCCAAGGGTAAATCGGTTAGTCCGCTTTTTGTTAGCTCCAGGGGAACAAAACCAGAAGAACCCCTGACTCCAAGAAGGCCGAACTGACTGCAGAGTACTAAAACCTTACAGGAGTCTTGGCTGGAAAAAGAGATTTAGTGACTAGAAGCCTGCACTGAGGATCTAAGGGCTGTAAAAGTATTACCAGCAGATTGAATAATTGAAACCTAGTCACGTATTCCACCTTCAGGGCACTGGGACAGGGAGCTGTGTCTTGCCTAGGGAAATTGCACTCAAGGTGGGCAAGAAAATCATATTGGTCCCACTCTGAATTTTTTTGCCGTACTGAAAATGAATTTAATGAGACCTCATGGTAAACCTATCTGGCCTCATGGATGACTGTATGGCTACAGCTTTCAGGCTTGCCCAACTGGTGGCTTTTTAGAACCAAAAAAGTGCCTACATCACAGGTGAAAACTTGGATATGGGTGTGGTGGCAAATCCATAACAGCAACATAGCAACTTCAGCAGCTTTGATATCCAGTTTTGTCCCACCCTAAACTATTGGTACTAAACACAATGGCTTCATCAGGAGCTTGACAGTGATATATCTGACTTGGAGGGCGCCTTACCTGCCTCAACCTTGCACCATGCCCCAGTAAAGTATTTTGACTTCCATTTCAAAGCCTGGGGGTCTGACTTAGAGCTTAGTGGATGGGTACGATAATGTGACAGACATCCTATCCGCCTTTTTACTAATACGTTATATCCTAATGCATTTTTAATTTGGCAAATGGGATGTCCATCATGTATGTGACAGAGTACCTGTCCATCAAACTCCAAATCAACCAGTGAGCCAGAAGTTAACCGTTTCATCAGGATTACCTGCTTGGTTCATCCGACCCAGGCGCCATCACGGTCAGCCGAAATTCATGCCTAGATCCTAGTCAACCATCATGAACTGTTGTGTTTCAATGGGGCTTTGCTTTTTCTATATGCTTTTTTTCCCTAAATTATTTTTTTTAAATGCCATTGGTCCCCCCCCATATCTGATTTAAATGATTTTGGTGTCCTTTTCTTCTTTTAAGATTTTTTCTACTTTTTCTAAATTGGTTTGGAAACTATATTGGGTTGTTTTCTTGAATTTGAAATTGTGGAAACTCTTTGTACTTACAATGCGCTTTCTTGGAGATTACCTGCTGCTTGTGCCATAGCTACCAGCGACTGAGCAGGGATTTTCTATGAACTGAGTTTTGGCTAGACAAGATTGTGCTTATTAAGTTGGTAGCTGTAACTAGAAGTGGGCGATAAATTCCGCTCCGCAGGCGGAGTTTGAAGAGTTTTGTTCACTAAGCGTTACGCTTGTAACGCAGAGTTTCAGCAAAACTCCGCCAACTGCAGTGTGGCAGAATTTTTACCCATGCGTGGCTCGCCAGCGATAAGTGGGTGAGCACGAGCAAAGATTGTCATCCCCTAGCGCAATTTTCAAGTGCTCGAATGGCACCCAGTGACATTTTTTCAATGCAGGTGGTTGCGGGCAGTCGCAACTGTTCACGGTGAGAAAGCTGCAGCTCGCCGTGAGAAAGCTGCAGCTCAAGCATAAAATCTATTCAAGCAGCACCTCTGGAGCACTGCATGCTGCTGTTCATGCTGATTTAGCAGAGCAGAACAAGCTCCTGGGCTAAAAAACAGCGTGACATGCCGATTCCACCCGGAACGTCGCACAATCTCGTGGAGCTTTTATGTAACTGCGGAATTTCGCTGAGTGAAACTCCACAAGTTCAGCCCACCCCTAGGTGTAAGGTAGGTTCTGTCGGGAGTTATATAATTACTTTAACAGCATTTATAAATAAAAGAAAAAAGGTAAACACACCTAGATGGATGTAATCAATATCAATTGTATTCGTAAATTAATTCATTTTTCTGGTATACAATTAGGGTTATATCTTAGTCAGGCTGTCACAAAAAACAATTTTGTTTTAAAAGGGCGGCGCAAACAATAAACTAATCAGTGATAAGGTGATCTAGAAGTGACAAAGTGCTTTGGGTGAATAACATATATACAGTGCTGTACAAGATGTATATAAAATGTTCATTCAGTAGACATCAATCCCTATTTCATTGAATCTCCAATCCATACATGGTTCTGCTATTACATGGAGTGGAGAAAATGGGGAAAGATTGTGTAGGCACGTCGACGTTTCGACCGAAGAAAGTGCGTGATTCAATTGAAGTCACGTCGGGTCTTCTTCAGGAAGAGGTAGGACAGCCTATGAGAGAAATTAGCCATAAGTACGGTGTGTTACATAGTATTTAAGGATTGACCGGTGGTTGTGAAAACCTACCAGTAGTAGTAACCATCAAAGATCTGATGAGCGCTTCGATTGGTCAATCCACCAGGGGTTGGATTCTGTGGAATTAATGATAGGGCAGGAATCAAGGATCTGCATGGAATTTAAAAGAATTAAAGTTGGACCAGACCGAAGTGCTGGATGATTACCTAGTCAAGAATGAAAAACTGCGTCATTGTAGAACCATCAGGGGCAGGTTGAGTCAGATTCTGAATGCAGGAATGTAGATGAGTCACAGCCACTGCTGTGTGAATCAAGGGGCTGTGGGGGTAAAGAGGTAGCAAGGTATGAACCTCTTGAGATAACTGTTAAAGATGGACAGAAATCTCAGAAAAGGTGACTTAAGTGGGCTTCTCACTTAATTAGCCGACAGTGAATACGTCCAGGCGCTCATGGGGCATGCAAGTCATGCTTGTGAATTTGTTCTAGAGACATGCGTAATGAAGACCTTTGCCTTCACTTAGGTCTAGACAAGAATTGCGCAGTGGTGAAGATATGCGCAGTGGTGGAGGACGCTGCGTGTAGCAACGATTATAGCTCATTATTATCTGACAGGAGGTGTGCAGTGAATGAGGCCGCACGTCTTAGGCGAGGACGCAATGATTTAAAAACAGGTGTGTGCGCTCATAAGAAGTGCGCAGTGATTCAAGTGATTAGAGTAGGGCTTACAATTCATGCTTTATAACAGGTGTGTGCGGTCCAACTCTGGTAGATGGTACGCAGTGATGAAAGCTGCACGTGTGATGCATGGGCTCCATGCTTGATGACAGGTGTGCGTGCTAAATTCGGGAATTGATGCGTAATACATATAATGTAGTAGCATATGGAACATAGCGATCGTGAATTTAAGTGGTAAGGCTCCTGAAGTGAGCTATGTAGTGAACGAGTGGTTCCAGAATGCCAAATTGGCACAACGTGAGTAAACAAAATTATGTGAATTCGACTCAGAAACAGGTGGTTAGGGAGCGCACGGGCTCCTAGTGAGTGAGAAAGTTTTACCGCACGTGTTGGTATACTAAATGCTGACCTTTAGGGCTGTGACAATAGTGAGTAAGGCCCTGTGCTATATATTGTGCTTAGAAACGAGTAGTGATTATACAGGGAGAGAGGACATGAGTCAACAAAAGGCAGGAAAACAAAGAGAAAGCAATTCAGTTGTTAAGGAAAGGGAAAAGGCCTGAGTTAATTAGCTGCGTTAAATGGTGCTTAAAAACGAGGTAGTGATTAAACAAGGAGAGGAGCAATGAGTAAACAAAGGCAGTGAAGGAGGGAAACAATTCAGTCATTTAGGAAAGGGAAACAGATTTAAAGCATGATTCAGTGGAGTTTTACCTCTGGTCAGCCGGTGAAGGAATGAACCGCCTGGACCTGCCATAGTAAGTGTGTATTTAAGCACCTGAGGTCAGGTGATTGTGTGAAGCCTACACCTGTTCTCAATTAGTCGTTAATCGCGGGGCGGGAGCCTGTTCCTCATTAGTGCTGGCCACACATGGATGATGAAGCTGATTTAGTTTAGAAGGTGATTGCGAGGCGTGCACCTGTTCCTCATTCGTGCGAGCCACTAGATTAATTGTTTAACCTAAATTATTATAGTCATTCATATATTCATGGCACTTCCGCTCGTTTTCTGTGTAACAGATATTCAAATGACGTGAGAGGCGTGAACCTGTTCCTTATTAGTGCGAGCCACACCGGGATATAGGAACTGGATGTAGTTAATGATCGCACAGTCTGCCAAAAGGCAGTTATGATTAAAATGTTGGTAGACAACCAACAATTGTGAATGGTGGATAAATAAATTGAAAACCCTGCAAACAAAAGCAATTATGGACACCTAATGAGGAAAATCAAGCATGGTTGGAGACCTCATAATTGAGTCCAAGGCTCATAACATAACATTCGTTG
>CAWUFW010024587.1:0-57974 GCA_963921515.1 Calotriton arnoldi | reverse complement strand
CCGGCGTAAATAAAGCCGCCAGGCATGGAAGCGGCAAAAATCCGCCCGCACACACCGCCTGAACACCGACCACGCCATTACGATTACACAAACCGAATACCGCCATCGGCGGAAAAAGCACACAAAATACCGCCCGCCAACGTCCGAGTCGGAGTCAAACCGCCCGCCACGGACGGAAACACGCACGACAACACAAAACCGCCCGCCCTCACGGCCGACACACCGCACGTGAAATTACGATCGCACCGACATGAGCGCGGAAAAACCACAAATATACCGCCCGCCAGCGCAAACAACGCCGATGAGAATCGACACGGCAGAAGCCATGGCGCCAACGTACCTGCACAGAAACCATCCGCACACAAAACCAATAGCACACAACATGGCCAACAAGTCCACACAGCAAGGCACGCACAAATACACAAGCACAGTACACATCCCGAAAACACCCCCCGGACAAACAAAAAATACAAAGGCCAGAACCCCAGACACAACACACCTGAAAACAACAGACCATTAGGACACACCCACATAGGTGAGTACAAAAGCAGCACTCCCACAGACCACAACCCCTTGCTACATTGCAAACCAGAGAGGAGAGGAGAGGACACAGTGACACAGCAAGGACAGCAGCACACCACAGAAACGCACACATCACTACCACCACCACCACCACCACCACCAAACACCACCACCACCAAACACCACCACCACCACCAAACACCGGCACCACAAACCCCCTGCACATTACACAACACACACCGCACCAGCACCACAAACATCATGGCACCACAAAGAATGCCCAAGTTCACGCCCATGGAGCTGACGGTCATGGTCGACGAGATCATCAAGGTGTACCCACAAATCTATGGGAACATGGTCCAGCACACACCACTAGCCACCAGAAACAGAATGTGGAACCGGATCGTAGACCAGGTCAATGCAGTCGGGACCCTGCCCAGGAACAGAGTCGAGATTAACAAACGTTGGAATGACGTAAAGAGCCTGGTCAAGAAGAAGGAGGGCAAAAACAGAGAGCTGGCTGCCGTCACTGGCGGAGGGAATCCCGCGCTCTTTAAGACCTTCAAAGCGTGGGAGGAGAAGGTGCGAGTCGTAATACATCCGGAGATCCTCGCCGGATTAGCAGGGGGAGTGGAGGCTGGTAAGTACAAACTAATGTATACCAGCACACCGCTATGTACTCACATGCACTACCACCATGCCACAGCTCCCAGGGACAAACACCCCCATGTCCAGCACACAATACACAACACATCACACACACATGCAACAGACACTACCACACACAGCCCAAACCGAACAACTGTAAAATGCGTGGGGACATGTGTACACTAAGCCAGCCACGTAACCACCAACAGGTCCACAAATATGCCAGAAGCGCCACAACGAGCACCCACCACACCCATGTGTCCGCCACAGCTGCACTAACCGACAAGTAACAGGTAAGTGGCAGGAACACAAAGTGCAGTGGGTGGGAGGGTGGACAGCCCAAGTACAACACACACCAGGCCCCAGTCCCACAGCACAGCAAGGAGGAGCATCCCCCACAGCCACGTGTCAGCCACCGCAGTGCACAACGACAGCCGAAAGGCAGACATCACGGTCCACAGCAATCGGCGTCAGTGGGTGTCCAGCCACCCCCACGACCCACAACACCCCCCCACCCCCACAGACCTGCAACATGGAGCACCCCCGCTTAGAACCATGTGGCATCCAGTACAGTGCACGCCCGAACAACCTGCAGGTGGGAAACTGGACAGGGCTGGATTACTGGAGGCATGAGGGCCGTAACACGACCAACACATGGGACATGTCACGTAGCAGACGAACACGCAGCACCGCCCACCGTCACGAACAAGTGAACAATGTGCACACGGACATGAACAACAGACTCACACCCCACATGACCCATCACAAACACAGCAACACCCAAGGAGCCACGTCTGCATGCACAAGCCACACTGAACATAGTACCACACGGCAGCCACTGTGCAACCCATCACACACAACCGAAACACCATTGAAGTCCAGTCCATGTAGCCCCTACTGCCTGTCAACCACACACCCCACAACTACGCCTATGTAAGACAAACAACACTAGACGCAACAGAGCGGAACTACATAAATGCACACGAACACCACTGAACCCATCAAACACACAGACACACCATGCACATACAACATACCATCCATCCCATCCGTCAGCCCCAGTCTCATGAAAGGCATGTCATCCGCACAGCTGCCACATATACAGCAGTCACGCTAAGACACATGCCCATGACCAACCATGTGCCAGAAGTCAATGAAGCGCACGACACACTGTGAGCAACAACACACAACATGGGCCCCCCCCGAGCACTGCAGTGATGCACATGGCACAGGGCAGCACGCACACCAAGGAGATGGGACAACTGCAATACGTTGGCTGGCACACAACCAACACTCACTCATAACGATGCGTCCAATGCCATGTCCAGTAATCACAACAGACAGCAAATATGCAGGCCATGTCAAGCATGCACACACCTCAAACCATGCACTGTCATGCTGCCACAACACATGTCACGTTCGGCACCCATGGCTTACAGCATGTACCCCAAAAGCATATCCCCTCCCAAATGTGAATCTGGGGCATGGCCCCCATGTTGCCATATGGGTGCCTAAGCGTTCCATATGAACCCCAAAAGCAAAGTACAAACCAGACCCAGGATGGGCCAGGAGCCCGCATACACCAGAGTCACAATGAGTAGGGGCACAGCAACACAGCCATCGGCATGGCCAATCCGTCCCATGCCACATGTGCACAGCACACAGTCCCATTGCCTAGCACACACAACTACAGATGCCACAGCCACACACTCGCCTCCGGGAAACCCATGTACGAGATTGCACGAACTGCCAATGTCAGACGACAAATACATACTTCGCCAGGTGCAACACAATAACAAATCTCATTCTCTCCACAGGTGACGAACTGCCGGATGCTGGGGATGGAGACAGCAGCCAGCACAGCCAGCCCACAAGCCCCCAACGAGGACACACGGATCTGGAGGATCTGTCCTCCTCTTCGGACACGGACCACCAAGCAGGCCCATCTGGTGTGGCAGGGCCCAGCCGCTCCCCAGGACCCCTCCTACCCACCAACCCATCATCCAGGGATGCTGAACAGTCCCAGCCCCCTGCTGCCACTGTCGTTGCGGCCACACCCACGGTCATTGCGGCCACTACCACTGCCGCAACCGCCACCATCGCCGCACCGACCACCACCGCCACCACCACCACCACGTCTTCGCTGGCACCAGCCCCAGCGCAGGTGGTGGCCCGGCCGACTGGATCCACCCTGGGAGCCACAGCGAGGACCGTGGTGTGCAATGTGGCTAGTGGGCAGGCCGGTGGCAGCAGGACTGGTAGGAGGAGCAGGGTCAGGGAAACGCCAGCCTCCCCTGGGAGCCATGCCCTGCCTCAAATGGCCAGAGTCCTTGGGGCCTATGAGGAGGCCCAAGAACAATGGGTCAGGTCTGCTACAGACACGCGGGAGGTGCTGGGGGTGCTGAGGTCCATGGACGCCCATATGGGCCAATTCGTGTCCCGTATGGACCAACTCGTGGACCTCATGGGCCAGCTGGTGGTGGCGGTGGGGTCACAGGCAAGGCCAGCAACACCACCTCCGCCACCACCTGCTAGGGCGCAGGGTCGGGCAGCAGTGTCCACTTCCCCTGCGTCCACAGCCAGTGAGCACACCTCACCCACCACCAGCAGGTCGCCACCACATACCCCCCTCCCAAACGTGGAAGGGGCCGTCCGAAGAGGAAACAGATCTCCCGGGAGGACTTCGCACGCTCCAGTCGCAAGTGAGGCAGCCAGCCAGCCTTCCGCCAGCCTTCCTTGACCAGCCACTGCATTGACTTGCTCTACGATCCCACTCCACACAGCCAGCTGGATGGCATGTGTGTGTTGGACTATGGACATAGAACCAGTGGGTACACCCTGAGCTTCACGCAGCCATGACCGACAGCTCATTGTCACTGCACGCACCACTTTTGTCATCACCTTACACACAATCACATGTCACAGTTTGGAATAAATGCACCTTTTTCACTAACTGCTGTTTGTGCCCTGTGTTTTATTTGTACGGAATACAACGGCCACCTTGGGCGGAAAGGCACCTGATGCGTGGCATGGCAATGGAATCCGGAGGGCCTGTAGGGACCTAGGGGTGGGAGACAGAACAGGAGCACATTCAATGAGTGTGTCACACACCCATCACACAGTACATGTCAACAACTACAAGCAATGTACACACATCGCACAGAGCAATAGGGCACAATGCCACAGTCACCAACAGTGGCATACTACCCTGGCCATGGAGCGTTGACACACTGCACGCAGTGAACATACGGCCACCCTGACACAGCACACACACACCTGCACAGATACAGACACATCATCCGTCGTACATGGACACTCACCGTCAAGTGAAGTAGCGGGCGATGAGCTGCTGGCGCACATTCCCAGCTTCCTCCTCTCCGCTGTCCACCTCACTCGAGCTGTCCTGGTCTGCGGGCTGGGGCCCTGGTTGATCTCCGTCATCCACAATGAGGGGGATCTGCTTCCGAATGGCCAGATTGTGCAGCATGCAGCACGCCACCACTATCTGGCACACCTTCTGTGGGGAGTACGCCAGTGCACCCCCGGTGCGGTCCAGGCACCTGAACCTGGACTTGAGGAGGCCAAAGGTACGCTCGACCACACGTCTGGTCCTCCCATGTGCCTCATTGTATCGATCGTCTGCTGGGGTGCGAGGATTCCTCAATGGACTGAGCAGCCATGCCCCATTCGGATACGCAGAGTCACCTGGGTGTGAGGGACACAGAGAACCGTTGCTAATCCAACTGGACAGGGGACAGCATCGCACAGCCAGCACGCTACACCACTCCACATACTCACCGACAATACAGGCACGATCCTGTTGCATATTGGACATCAGTCGTGGCAAGATGCTGTTGCGCATTATGTGTGCGTCATGTGCCGAGCCTGGAAACTTGGCACACACGTGGGTGATCACCATGTCCGCAAGGCACACCACTTGCACATTCAGGGAGTGCGTGTGCTTCCTGTTGCGGTACAGGTGCTCAGTGGCCTGTGGTGGAACAAGGCCAACATGTGTGCAGTCAATGGCTCCCACGACGTGTGGGATTCTGCCAAGGGCATAGAATGCACCCTTCACTGCCGCCAATTCACGAGCCCTGGGGAATCTGATGTACCTGTTTCGGTACAGCATCATGGCTGCCAGTACATCCCTCAGCACCTTGCTGAACATGGGCTGGGACATCCCTCCTCCACTGCCCACTGTGTGCTGGAATGACCCAGTGGCGAAGAAATGCATGGCGGCCATCACCTTAGCCGTGGGGGTGACAGCAGTCGGATACACCCTGCGGGGACGGAGATGGGGCTCTAACATGGCACACAGTCGATGCAGGGTTGGCCTGTCCAGCCGAAACTTCCTGATAACCTCTGTATCGTCCATGTCCGCCAGCAATTGGTATGGGCGGTCAATGTTCGGTCTCCGCCTGGGGTAAATGGCAGAGGACACATGTCAAAGCAACACGGCACATAGCAATTTCGCATACACATCACTGACATGACTGAGCAAGCACATGAGCCACAGCCCAGCTGTCAAGCTGGGACGGCACGGCCACAATACACTTACACAGGTCTCCCAACAATGGCAATGGCAAGTGAGACATACCACTGCCATGTGCATGCACATGGGGATCTAGGCCCCAATGACTTGCGGGGCGTGCTGATGGGGACTGACTGCATATTCGTCAAGCGGCAACGCCACGGCAACATGAGTGTCTGCTGAGCATGGAACTGCTTCCGAGGCTGGATGAGTATGGCACACGACGACGACGATGTGGGCACGGGCTGAGCGGCCAATACAAGTGGGACCTGTGGCACGAGGGGATATGAGACAGTAGTAGGTGTCAGCACTGCACCCTATGTACAGCACTGTACGGATCACAGCTCCCGAAACATTGACTGGTGTCCACATTGACAGCCCCATGCCAAGACGGCTGTGTGCTTGCAGTCACACGTCACAGGTGAGAGGTTACATTGCACGTGCCAGGTGGCAGACGTACATAGTGGGAGCTGGCATGTGTGTGCATGTGTCTCCTGTTCAGGATCCACCAGATGGGCGCTGACTCTGTACTGACCATTGGACACAGCATGTTCCGTGGAAGGCTTGTGTGTGTGGGATGGTGGCACTGGATGTGCCTCCGTTGGGTGGGGGGCCATGCACAGGGCGGGTACGTCGATGATTGCGCATTGTTGGTCACGGTGGGTGCACCAACTAAGATGTGTTGCCCTGTGTTCAATTCCTATGTCCGCATGATGATGGACTGTGGATGTGGGCAGACTACACATTGGTCGATGTGCTGTCTATATGCATGTGCCTTCACACCAGGCACAGCTGCCCCTGCACATGTGACCCCTGCTGGACTCGCTGCTGGGTCTGTGGAGCTGATGCACCTTCTGCGCGTGGGGCGGACAGCTCTCCTCACTTCCCTCATTGCGCATGTCATGTCTTTGCCGCAGGTGACATGGATCATGGAGGGCCCACATGTACGCGTGGGTAGGCTACACATGATTGTTCACTGGTCGCCACCCCCAGTCAGTGTTTCGAATGGGAAGGTTGTCGTGCTGGTGGTATGTTCGATGTGGCGGATGGGCGGGCCTAGGTGCGGGCTTACATTCCGGACATGGGGGGGTAGTTGGATTGGCGACTAGTTGCAGTACACACGGGACACGTCTCTTCCTTTCCACATCTGGGTCATCCCTTGTACTAACTGACAGTGATACAGTCATCTTCGCCCCAGCCCTCATGTCCTCCCCTCGCCCCCCCAATATGCATGCTCACCTGCGAGGCTAGCGCTTGCACAGGCAGCCCCAAGCTCGCACCAGAGAGGGCAAGGAGTGTATGTGTGGGTCCAGTTGCACGAGTGGGCTGTCTCAGGGTATGATGTGTGGCGGGACGCCGTCCACCTGCGTGGTGCCCCAAATGGAGACCCGGCCTGCATGGACTATGCATCTCAGTCTTCGCCTTCCGGATCCGCCACCATGCGACACCCAGTGGCTGTGGCTGCCCTTGCGGCCAGGCCTCGTCCGTCTGTGGCTGATGGCCCACACATTCACTCTTTGGCCTCTCTGGGGAGGGCTCAGGGGTGGTGGCGCACGCGCTTGCACTTAGTCGCAATGGCATGTGGCGTGGTTGGTATGATGGGCAATGGATGGGATGGTGCGAGCCACCTCCCGTGACGTCAGTGCTGCTCGTGCTGTGGTGCGTCCCCCCTACACTTCCATTTGACTTTTTGCCATGCTGGACGTTGAGGTTCTATTGCCTGCGTGATATGACCAGGAGGAGCGCGAGGAGACCTCTCACACACCATGCTCCACTGCCATCCCGTGCCCTGTATCGCCTGTGCGGATTGACTATGTTGGGGTTACACCTGGTCGACTGGGGCTGTGTGTGCCTTGTCAAGGGGCATGGCGGGCGCACAACAGGATCCAGCTTGTCCACAGAGGGTGGGCTGAGGTGCGCCTGGTACCGCTTTGTACGTGTGCCCGGCTGCTGTGCACACACGTGTTCACTCCCCCCCGACAGGTGTCCTCTCACAATGCCCAGGGAAGCGGTGGTGTACTGTTCATGACCCCTCCCAACACGGCGTGCTCCAACTTGGCATGTGCGCATCTACCCGTCGCACCCACCCACCTGAGCACTGCGTCCATACGACTTCACACGACACATGTGTGTCTTCCACAGTAGTGCTACTCATTTGCGTTGACATCCAATACCAGTGGACTACATGGTCATGTCACGACTGCCGTGTACTTCACATACTCTCATCCTCTCTCATTCGTACTTGTGAAATGAGTCAGCGGAGACAGTTTTGGTTTCAAACATTATATTGAGTCTTCTGTCCTCTGTGATGCAGTATAGTGGACACTACTGGCAGCGGAATACATGTTGAGGATATACTGAGCATGATTACAAATTGGATAGGGTGTGGGGTTACATGTGATTGGCTGTTGCATGTGGGATGTGGGCTTCAGAGTTACATCTGCTTGGCCAAGGCTGTGCTAATGTACATTTACGTATAGCTGCGGAGCTGCGGACTTTGACACAGACGGTATACATGTAGCCTACCAGACCGCTCGGCATCATGGGCACAGTCCATCTCAGTTCCATGTGACAGGTTTGCTGCGGTTGTTCCTCATGCACGCGTGCATGTGAGATGACATCAGGGCATGTGCTTGCGTGCATGCAGCGGCGTGCCACTTGTTGTTGCACTGTGGTGGTTACTGGACATGTCACAGTCACTGGGGTCGTGTTGTTGTTGTATGCACTTGTCGTCCATGCAAAGGTCCTGGTATGGGATTCCCGGGGCGGGGGTGGGAGGGGTGCAGCACCCACAGACTCCAGGCGACCTATTCATGTCCACTGAGCGGTGTGTGTGTCCATGTGCGCTGGATCCATGTCGTGTCCTGGTTGTTCGTGCAGTTCCGTCCATGTGGGTGCGATACACAGAGCCCATGCCACTGCCTCCCACGATGCATGCGGTGTTCCTGGATGTGATGGGGAACAGTGTGCATGTCCCGGTCATATCCGATGTCATGGCGATGTCGTTGATGGTGTGGTTACAGTTGCCGGTCGTTTGGTATGGCTGTTGTGGTGGTGACTGGCCAGTCCGTGCGGAAGCTGAGCATGGGTGCGGGGTTGGACTTCATAGGTCACTCGGGGAACCTGCGTTGTGGTCCGACGTATTTACAGGTTGTCAGGTATGCGATGCCGTCCAGCAGGGCTTCCATGTCATTGGTGGTGTACATGTTTGCCAGCCAATGAAGCGGATGGTGGCTCTCAAGGTGTTGTTCGTAAGTTGTCCCTTGGAGGACCATGATGGGGCATGCTGGGTGACATTCGATGTAGCTGTTCTCGATGATCCGTCGTGTGGAGGCACAGTGGTCCCATTTCAGTGCGGGTGCGATGTTGGCCACATACGCCATGCCCCCATAGGCAGAGCAGGCCCTGTCGTGTGCGTCCAGAGGGAGGAGTAGTGGTAGCAGGTCCGCCTTCAGACATGCCGGGTTGGAGAGGCATATCTCGACGGGATGCTGGTAGGGACACCTCCGACAGTAGAAGACGGGCATGACGCAGCTGAACAATGTGATGCGGTAAGTCAGTCGGTAACTTACGTTCAGCAGGGACAGGAGATCGCATCCCAATGTATGTATCGTGTTGGTTTTGTACAGCTTGAGCTGTTCGGCGTAGTTGGGTAGGTGTGTTGCGGTTGCCATTTCGCAGCGGTTCGTTGAGATGGCGTGCTCCGGCTGTGTGTGCAGTCTGCAATGTGCACGCTCCGGGGTTGCTGTGAGCTCTGTGTAGTCGTAGGGAGACAGGACTTGTGTTCTGTTGGCTTGTTTGGAGGACACGGGCCCTCTTCCCACATGCTTCTCAGACAGTTCAAGGTCAGTGCTGTGTGACTCCTTCCAATTAACTTGCATGTGGCCGACATGGGGGAGTGTTTTCTTCTTTCTTCCCCGTCCGTTGTGTGCTTCTGTGATATGCGCTATCTGCCCTGTGGTCGGTCTCCTCGGCATGCCTGTGTTGGTCTATTCTTGGACAATGGCTGTATTCACCGGCTTCTGTCGTAGGGCTGTGGTTTCGGAGTTGGAATGGAAGGTCATTCAGTGCTGTCTGCTCTCCCTTGTGTGGGCGGCAGGCTGCCTTTCCGCTCTGCGTTGGGCCTTGTGTGTGGATGTTATTCTTGGGCCACCTGTTGTCGGTCCCCGGGCTCTTTGGTGTTCCGTTTCATATGTCTTGTTCATATGTGCAGGGTGGTATGGGTTTTTCAGTGTGGTACTGGCGTTCCTCTTCCCGAAGGGGCCCTGCTTCTCCTAGTTGGTGTTGCCGCCGCTGTGTGCTACGCCATGTTTGTTACACTGGGGTGTGTCCTGCTGTTGCGTGACTTCACTGACATGTGTGCGTCGGTTGTGTGGCGTTGGGTGTTGTCCGTGAATTGGGCGTTGGGGACATGTCTGTGGCAGGCCTGTCACGTGTCATGTGCGTTCGGGGTGGGGCTGATGTGTGTGCTGCTTGGTTGTGTCCCTGTGTCTGTGTGCGACGCATGCATGGCGCTGCGGTTGGCCTCTGCGTTGTGCGCATGTGTGGCGGCGTCATCGGCGCTTTGGGGCCGTGACGGGGTGGTTGGTTCCTAGTCCCAGGTGGTGTGTACACATGTGTTCCGCGATGTTAGGATTTGGCCTGTGTGTCATATGTGGATGCAATGGTGGATGTGTAGTGTACACGCGCTGGTGGGGGTTGTCCGCTTTTTCCGCCCTTGCACTGTGTGCGCTGTTTGCGTGCACTTGTTGTGTGTGTGCCTACCTGCGTCTCTGCGGTACGTTGCGTCCTTGGTGGTGCATCAGCAGAAGCATGGGAAGGGCCTGCAGTGCTGGATTCATGCCCGGGGTGCCGCTTCTTCGTTGTCCGTGCTCTGCGTCCGTGTTACCGCCTCTCTTTCACGTGCGGTGTCTCTTAGCCGTGGGAGCCGTTTGTTTGCGGCATCGTAATTTATACGCCGGGCGGGACGTGTTTCGTCGGACGGTGTGTGTCAGTTGGGCTGCGCCGCTACGTGTACGGGCGCACTTTGATGGCGGACGGTGTTGCTGGCTTGCCGGCGGTGTTTGGCCTGCTTTTCGCATCGTAATTGGGCGGGCGTGTGGACTGCTGCGTGCCGGCGGTAACTGGTGGTTTTTGCATCCGCCAGCACGGCGGTTGTGCTTCCGCCCGCCATCGTAATGGGCCCCTTAATTTTTATTTATGTTATTGTTTTATGTGTATAGATGTATTTGTAATTTATAATATTTTTTAATAATTTATAATTTATTAAAATAATTATTGAAACTTATAATAAAGTAAGTATATATATTATATGTATATGTTTAATTAATGTTTTATTTAATTATATATGTTACTTATTAATTTTAAAAATTAAAAAATATTTTTAACTATGTTTATTTTAATTATAAGTATTATTTAGTTTATTTTACATATTATTTTGAACACACAAAACAACGATATTTTTGATAACGATATTTTTGACAATCGATATTGTTTTTTCGATATTTTTGTACTTACCATGGTGTAGATAGGATTTCGATATTATTGACATCGATATTTTTGTTGCGAAATTTTTGTAGGTCGATTTTTTGACCTTCGATATTTTGTCAGTGATCCTATATATATATATATATTCACTGAAAAAACCATAGGTTTCAGGGACGTTATAGTTACAAATTAGCATTTAAAAAACCTTTGAAATTCACTGAAAAAACCATAGGTTTTAGGGACAGTTATAGTTAGTTGGACATTGCACTCGTACAAAACCCGTGAAATTCCCCGTTATAGTTAGTCCAGCTAACTATAACTCACGCCCCCGCAATGCACTGCTGATGACGTCACATATTACATCACTGATGACATCTCAAATGACATCACTGATGACATCATCCAGTGACTTTGTGTTTCTGTAAAGTTTAAATATTTTTAATATATATAGGAAAAGACGTATTGAAGAATGAGTGGGTGTGTAAGTGTCTGTATGGATGATTTAGTAGGTGCGTGACTGACTGTATAAGTGAGTGATTTAACGTATCTTACTGAATGCATGGGTTAGTGACTAAACTGGGTGAATGTCTGTATCCGTCTGTCTGTTGCTGTGTAAGTGGCTGCATGTGTTTGTGAATAGCTACATGAGTGTCTATATGAGTTATTGAATGCTTGTCTGAGTATCTGTATGGGTGCCTGAGTGTTTGTGTGGGAGGGGTGTGTGCGACTCTGTGCATAGATGTGTGAGTGGGTGATTCACTGGGTGGATGGTTTCAAGAGTGCATCTGTGATAGACTGTATGGGTGGGTAAGTGTGTGTAAGAGTGTGTTAGTGAGTGAATGTATGTCCCAGTGGTACATGTGTGAGTAACTACATATGTGAAAGGCAGTATATATGTGTGTTGGAGTATATAAATAGCTATAAGCGAGAGTGAGTGATTGTGATAGTGGCTGTATGGATGAGTGTGTGCTTGTATCAGTGATTGTATAAGAGTGTAAGAATGTGCTAGTATTTGTATGAGTAAGTGAGCTGGTGTGTGTATAACTGTATAGGTGAGTAAATGGTAGTGTGTTTAATTATTTGCATGACTGACTAGGTGTGTGAGTACCTCTATGGATGAGTGGCGGTGTTTGAGTGTCTATAAAGGAGTATGAGTGCATATGATAGTCCTGTACTGAGTGACCGTAAGTATGAGTGACTGTACGGGTGAGTGAGTGGATGTGTGCGTAGACCTAAGAATCAGTGAGTGGGTATGTAGTTATTGGTGTTGGAGTGTCTATGGTTTTGCGAATGGCAGTCTGTAATTTAAAGTGGGTGTATCAAAGGTTATATTAGGGTGTGAGGAGGTGCATGAGATTATCACTTGGATGATGTCATCAGTGATGTCATTTGAGATGTCATCAGTGATGTCATCAGTGATGTCACTGACCATGTCATGAGTGATGTAATATGTGACGTCATCAGCAGTGCATTGCGGGGCGCGAGTTATAGTTAGCTGGACTAACTATAACGGGGAATTTCACGGGTTTTGTACGAGTGCAATGTCCAACTAACTATAACTGTCCCTAAAACCTATGGTTTTTTCAGTGAATTTCAAAGGTTTTTTAAATGCTAATTTGTAACTATAACGTCCCTGAAACCTATGGTTTTTTCAGTGAATTTCAAAGGTTTTTTAAATGCTAATTTGTAACTATAACATGTCTGAAACCTACGGTTTTTTCAGTGAATTTCAAAGGTTTTGTAAATGACAATTTTTAAATGTATTAATTGTTATATACATTTTTTTCATACTGATTTACTACATTTTTAGAAACAATTTTTTTTTACATATTTTATTTTTAAATTACATTGTAATTACATTATACATTACATTACAAAAAATACTTTCTCAGAATGAATTACTTTAGTTTAAATACTTTGCACATAGGCAATAGACTTTTAAGTACAGTAGTTACAGTTGTTGCAATGGGCAACACATTTTCAAACACAATGCAACATTCAGCTCAATGTGAATTTCTAGTTAAATGCAATTACTTACTTTATGGATTACTTTTCTAACCACAGGACTGGATCCTAGATTCAGTCCTGGGACATCTCCTGTAAACAGTTGAGTAAAAGCGTTTTGGTTACAGTCGTGATTTTTAAGGAATATTATTGTACTTTAAAAGTTGACACTTAGAAACTTTTTCTCATAGAATCACCAATGTTATCCTATGGAAGGGAATTCACTTAGAAGGTAAAAACTGTTATCGTTACTTTTTCTTACTCAGTGTTGGATCCTGGATCCAGCACTGGTGCATCTCCTGTAAACAGTTGAAAGAATGCGTTTAAGTCATACAGGCGATTTTTTAGGAATATTTGTAGTTTGTGAAAATCGACACTTTGAAACTTTTCTGCTGAAAACCAGACAATGGATTCCTATGGAAGAAAATATAAGTTACTGGTAAGTACGGTTAAAATTACTTTTCAGGGTCAGTGCTGGGCTAAAAGATGCAGCACTGGGTTCTCTCCTGATAACAGGTGAGTAAATTGGAATTCGTACTTTGGTTGATTTTAGAGGAATATTATAAAGTTCCAAAACTCCACACTTAGAAGAATTTCCAAGTGAAACCAGTCAATGTTAGCCTATGAAGGAAATTCAAGTTACCGGTAAGTACGGTTAAAATTACTTTTCAGGACCAGTACTGGGCTGAAAGATGCAGCACGGAGGTCTCTCCTGATAACAGGTGAGTAAATCAGAATTCGGATTTCGGCTGATTTTAGAGGAATATTTGTATGTTTCAAAAATCAACACTTAGAAACTTTTTCAGCAAAAAGCAGGCAATGATATCCTATGGAAGGAAATTCAAGTTACTGGTAAGTACGGTTAAAATTACTTTTCAGGATCAGTACTGGGCTGAAAGATGCAGCACTGAGGTCTCTCCTGATAACAGGTGAGTAAATTGGAATTCATACTTTGGTTGATTTTAGAGGAATATTATAAAGTTCCAAAACTCCACACTTAGAAGAATTTCCAAGTGAAACCAGTCAATGTTAGCCTATGAAGGAAATTCAAGTTACCGGTAAGTACGGTTAAAATTACTTTTCAGGACCAGTACTGGGCTGAAAGATGCAGCACTGAGGTCTCTCCTGATAACAAGTGAGTAAATCAGAATTCGGATTTCGGCTGATTTTAGAGGAATATTTGTATGTTTCAAAAATCAACACTTAGAAACTTTTTCAGCAAAAAGCAGGCAATGATATCCTATGGAAGGAAATTCAAGTTACTGGTAAGTACGGTTAAAATTACTTTTGAGGATCAGTACTGGGCTGAAAGATGCAGCACTGAGGTCTCTCCTGATAACAGGTGAGTAAATCGGAATTCGTATTTCGGCTGATTTTAGAGGAATATTTTAAAGTTCCAAAACTCCACACTTAGAAGAATTTCCAAGTGAAACCAGTCAATGTTAGCCTATGGAAGGAAATTCAAGTTACTGGTAAGTACGGTTAAAATTACTTTTCAGGACCAGTACTGGGCTGAAAGATACAGCACTGAGGTCTCTCCTTATAACAGGTGAGTAAATCGGAATTCGTATTTCGGCTGATTTTAGAGGAATATTTGTATGTTTCAAAAATCAACACTTAGAAACTTTTTCAGCAAAAAGCAGGCAATGATATCCTATGGAAGGAAATTCAAGTTACTGGTAAGTACGGTTAAAATTACTTTTCAGGACCAGTACTGGGCTGAAAGATGCAGCACTGAGGTCTCTCCTTATAACAGGTGAGTAAATCGGAATTCGTATTTCGGATGATTTTAGAAGAATATTTGCACAATGGTGAAGGGAGGGGGCGGGGCCTGAGGTGACATCTGTGCAAACGCGCCCCGTGGCGCGTTTTAAGTTGGGGGATTAAGTCCTCTTGAATCCTGAGGGTCCCTAGGGGCCAACTAGCCCACCAGGAACCTCCAATATGCGCCAGGGGGCTGCGTTGCAGAGACGTGTAGAGAGGCCACACCCCTTTTTACACCTCTCTGCAACGCAGCTCTGTGGCGCTTTCTGGATGTACCTGTTGGGCTAGTTGGCCCCAGGGACCCTCAGGATTGAAGGGGATTTAATTCCCCATCTTAAAACGCGCCACGGCGCCTGTTTGCACACATGTCACCTGAAGCCCCGCCCCTCCCTTCACCACTGTGCAAACGCGCCCCGTGGCACGTTTTAAGTTGGGGGATTAAGTCCCCTTGAATCCTGAGGGTCCCCGGAGTCCAACTAGCCCACCATATACCTCCAAAAGCGCCACAGAGCTGCGTTGCAAAGAGGTGTAAAGGGGCGTGGCCTCTGTACACCTCTCTGCAAGGCAGCCCCCTGGCGCATACTGGAGGTTCCTGGTGGGCTAGTTGGCCCCCAGGGACCCCCAGTATTCAAGGGGAATTCGCTCCCCCTCTGCAAACGCGCCAGGGGGCGCGTTTGCAGAGTGGTGAAGGAAGGGGGCGGGGCCTGCGGGCCGATCGGTTTTTTTTATTTAATTTTTTTTGTCCCCTGAAGGGGAGCTGTATGGCCCCCCTTCCTTTTTCCTGTTTATGGGCCCTGGGGACCCCATCCCCCAGGGCCTTACTCCCTTTTTAATTAAAAAATAAAAAAAAACGGGAAGGGGGCTGCGTGGCCCCCTTCCCTGGGCCTGTATTGGCCCCGGGGACCCCATCCCCCGGGGCCTGGCCTCTATTTTTATTTTTATTCTTTGGAGGGGGCTGCGTGGCCCCCTCCTCTGGCCATTTAAGGCCCCGGGGACCCCATCCACCGGGGCCGGCCATACCCTTTTTTATTTTTTTAAACTTTGGGGAGGGGGCCGCGTGGCCCCTCCCGAGCCACTACTTGCCCCGGGGACCCCATCCCCCGGGGCTGGCCCTCTCCGTTGGGGACTGTGGGGGTCCCCAATCCCCCACAGTCCCGCCGGCTCCCCGCGTCCCTTGGGAGCCGGCATTGCTTTCAACATGGGGAGCTGCTAAGATGCAGCTCCCCATGTGGAAAAGCAATGTGCTTGGATATTGGAAGAGAGAGCAGGTTTCCTGCTCTCTCTTCCAATATCCAAAGCAGTTTGCTATGGCAGGACGGGAGCCGCGAGGCTCCCGTCCTGCCATAGCAAACTACAGTGTCCCGGGGTAGGCACCCGGGACACTGCAGGAGCCGGCCCTGGGGGTGGTGGTCCCCAGGGCCATCAAGGGCTCCAGGAGGGGGGCCGCGCGGCCCCCTCCCATTCAGGTCACAGCCCCGGGGAGGTGGTGGTCCCGGGGCTCTGGGGTCCGTAACGGACCCCCATATTTAAATGTTTAGTGCCCCGGGAGGTGGCGGTCCCCGGGGCTGCGGGAGGGCTCAGAGCCCTCCCGCACCATTTTCAAAAAAAAGCCCCGGGGGGTGGCGGTCCCCGGGGCTTGGGGGGCCCTTTGAGGCCCCCCACACATAAAATTAACCCCCCCCCACCATGTCCCCGGGACTTGGGCCACCCGGGGGCAAAATACAATCGAAGCGCGGGAGACCGCGCTTCGATTTTTTTTTTTTTTCGGCAGGATTCGCGCATCCTGCAGATTTAAAAAAATTTTTTATTTTTTGCCCAGGGGGTCCTTGTGGGACCCCTGAGCAAACCTAGGGGGTCAGGGTGTTTCTACCCTGCCCCCTTTGTGCGCTTTGCACACTTGTTTCTGTCCCTCGGTTCTACCGAGGGACAAAATGGCTGCCAACATTTCCTGAATCGGAATGTTGACAGCCAGCTGACAGCCAATTAACATGCAGCTCGTGATCCTCGTGATCGGGAGGGTACGCGGACCCTACTCGGCCATAGATATCACTATCTTTTTACTTTTGATTTTCTCAGCAACTACTGAACGGATTTACACCATTTAACAAAAAGGGTTCTTTCTGAAACAAGAACTACCTCTTTGCCAAATTTGGTGTAATTCCGTTCAGCAGTTCGGGCTGTAGCCGTGTCTAAAGTTTCCTATGGAAAATTGCATGGGGAAAACGCGTTTTGGGACCCCCTTTTTCTCGGCCCCCGCTTGACGAATCCCCCGAGACTTTCAGGGTAGGAGCGGACCGGAGCGGGCCATAAAGTTTGAAAATTTTGCGAAGATACGTCAACCGGCAAGAGAGTTATTTCAAATAGAATGTCGCGGATTTCCTATGGATAATAGGTTGTAACTATAACTATCTACTGGCGACCGCCAGTAGATAATATATATATATATATATATATATATATA
Organism: Calotriton arnoldi; assembly: GCA_963921515.1. Taxonomy (NCBI): domain Eukaryota; kingdom Metazoa; phylum Chordata; class Amphibia; order Caudata; family Salamandridae; genus Calotriton; species Calotriton arnoldi. The sequence continues at coordinate 40,554 of CAWUFW010024587.1, read as the reverse complement.
TATATATATCCACACTTTGTCAGCAATCCATTCTGTAATAGTAACACAAGTTGTTTGTGCATTAAACAATTTCTGTTACTATTACGGACTGGATTGCTGACTCTGAGAGCGCGTTGATGGTGACAAAGTGTGGATAATTACTGCCAGTATGCTCTGCCAGCGTACGCACCACTTTTCATGGGTTCGGTGATCGGAAGGAGCGACGAGTTTGGATTATATATATATATATATATATATATATATATATATATATATATATATATATATATATATATATATATATATATATATTCACTGAAAAAACCATAGGTTTTAGGGACAGTTATAGTTAGTTGGACATTTCACTCGTACAAAACCATAGGAATTCCCCCGTTATAGTTAGTTCAGCTAACTATAACTCGCGCTCCCACAATGCACTGCTGATGACGTCACATATTACATCACTCATGACATGGTCAGTGACATCACTGATGACATCACTGATGACATCTCAAATGACATCACTGATGACATCACTGATGACATCATCCAGTGACTGTGTGTTTCTGTAAAGTTTAAATATGTTTAATATATATAGGGAAAGGCGTATTGAAGAATGAGTGGGTGTATAAGTGTCTGAATGGATGATTTAGTACGTGAGTGACTGACTCTACAAGTGAGTGATTAAATGTATCTTACTGAATGCATGGGTTAGTGACTAAACTGTGTGAATGTCTGTATCCGTCTGTCTGTTGGTTTGTAAGCGGCTGCATGGCTTTCTGAATAGCTACATGAGTGTCTACATGGGTTATTGATTGATTGTCTGAGTATCTGTATGGGTGCCTGAGTGTTTGTGTGGGTGGGGTGTGTGTGACTCTGTGCATAGATGTGTGAGTTGGTGATTCACTGGGTGCATGGTTTCAAGAGTGCATCTGTGATGGACTGTATGGGTGGGTGAGTGTGTGTATGGGTGTGTTAGTGATTGAATGTATATCTCAGTGGTACATGTGTGAGTAACTACATATGTGAAAGGCAGTATATATGTGTGTTGGAGTATATAAATGGCTATAAGTGAGAGTGTGTGATTGTGAGAGTGGCTGTATGGATGAGTGTGTACTTGTATCAGTGATTGTATAAGAGCGTAAGAATGTGCTAGTATTTGTATGAGTAAGTGAGCTGGTGTGTGTATAACTGTATAGGTGAGTAAATGGGTGTGTGATTAAGTTTTTGCATGACTGACTAGGTGTGTGAGTACCTCTATGGATGAGTGGCGGTGTGTGAGTGTTTATATAGGTGTATGAGTGCATATGATAGTCCTGTACTGAGTGACTAAGTATGAGTGACTGTACGGGTGAGTGAGTGGATGTGTGTGTAGACCTAAGAATCAGTGAGTGGGTATGTAGTTTTTGGTGTTGGAGTGTCTATGGTTTTGAGAATGGCAGTCTGTAATTTAGAGTGGGTGTATCAAAAGTTATATTAGGGTGTGAGAAGATGCATGAAATTATCACATGGATGATGTCATCAGTGATGTCATTTGAGATGTCATCAGTGATGTCATCAGTGATGTCACTGACCATGTCATGAGTGATGTAATATGTGACGTCATCAGCAGTGCATTGCGGGCGCGAGTTATAGTTAGCTGAACTAACTATAACGGGGGAATTTCTATGGTTTTGTACGAGTAAAATGTCCAACTAACTATAACTGTCCCTAAAACCTATGGTTTTTTCAGTGAATTTCAAAGGTTTTTTAAATGCTAATTTCTAACTATAACGTGTCTGAAACCTATGGTTTTTTCAGTGAATTTCAAAGGTTTTTTAAATGCTAATTTCTAACTATAACGTGCCTGAAACCTATGATTTTTTAAGTGAATTTCAAAGGTTTTTTAAAATGCTAGTTTCTAACTATGCCTACAGAGGTAGGACATGTGAAGAAAGAAGAAAAAACGCACAGAAAGAAGCAAAAGATGTGCAGAAAGAACCAACAGAGGAGCAGAAAGAGGCCTTGTTGCAAAATCATCCTGTGCCCACAACTTTTTCAGACGGGTACTGGTGGTAACTGACTCTGACTAACCAGAGCCAGTGCTATGCTAAAAGACACTTAGAATACAGTGAAAACACCTACATACACTAGGAAACACTATGCGTTGGGGTACCCCTGTGATTAGCATGACCACCTCTGCAAGTCCATAGTACATAATAGGGCAGGGGGATTAAAACTACCTCTTAAAACGCGCTACAGGGCGCGTTTGCACAGTGGTGAAGGGAGGGGGGGCCTGAGGTGACATGTGTGCAAACGCACCCCGTGGCGCATTTTAAGTTGCGGGATTAAGTCCCCTTGAATTCTGAGGGTCCCTGGGGCCCAACTAGCCCCCCAGGTACCTACCGTTAGGACCACAGAGCTGAGTTGCAGAGAGGCGTTCCGAGGCCACGCACCTTTTTTCACCTCTCTGCAACGCAACTCTGTTGTGCTTACTGAAGGTACCTGGTGGGCTAGTTGGCCCCCAGGGTCCCTCAGGATTCAAAGGGAATTAATTCCCCAACTTAAAACGTACCACAGGGCGTGTTTGCGCACATGTCACCTGAGGCCCCGCCCCCTCCCTTCACCACTGTGAAAACGCGCCCCGTGGTGCGTTTTAAGTTGGGGGATTAGGTCACCTTGAATCCTGAGAGTCCCTGGGCCCAACTAGCCCACTAGGTACTTCCAGTAAGCACCACAGGCCTGCGTTGCAACGCCTGTAACAAATTGTGCAGTTGTGTTTAGGTGGTGAAGAGGGTCGTGCTGGGGGTAGTGTTTTAGGGTTTAGGGTAGTGCAGTGGTGTTTGTGTAGTGTAGGGGGTCATGCTGGGGGTAGATTTAGGGTTTAGGGTAGTGCAGTGGTGTTTGGGTAGTGTAGGGAGTCGTGCTGGGGGAGTGTTTTAGGGTTTAGGGTAGTGCAGTGGTGTTTGGGTAGTGTAGGGGGTCATGCTGGGGGTAGTGTTTTAGGGTTTAGGGTAGTGCAGTGGTGTTTGGGTAGTGTAGGGGTCGTGCTGGGGGTAGTAATTTAGGGTAGTGCAGTGGTGTTTGGGTAGTGTAGGGGGTACTGCTGGGGGTAGTGTTTTAGGGTTTAGGGTAGTGCAGTGGGTTTGGGTAGTGTAGGGGTACTGCTGGGGGTAGTTTTTAGGGTTTAGGGTAGTGCAGTGGTGTTTGGGTAGTGTAGTGGTTCATGCTGGGGGTAGTTTTTTAGGGTTTAGGGTAGTGCAGTGGTGTTTGTGTAGTGTAGGGGGTAGTGTTTTAGGGTTTAGGGTAGTGCAGTGGTGTTTGTGTAGTGTAGGAGGTCGTGTTTTAGGGTTTAGGGTAGTGTAGGGGGTCATGTGGGGGGTAGTGTTTTAGGGATTAGGGTAGTGCATTGGTGTTTGGGTAGTGTAGGGGGTCATGCGGGGGTAGTGTTTTAGGGTTTAGGGCAGTGCAGTGGTGTTTGGGTAGTGTAGGGGGTCGTGCTGGGGGAGTGTTTTAGGGTTTAGGGCAGTGCAGTGGTGTTCGGGTAGTGTAGGGGGTCGTGCTGGGGGAGTGTTTTAGGGTTTAGGGCAGAGCAGTGGTGTTTGGGTAGTGTAGGGGGTCGTGCTGGGGGAGTGTTTTAGGGTTTAGGGCAGAGCAGTGGTGTTCGGGTAGTGTAGGGGGTCGTGCTGGGGGAGTGTTTGAGGGTTTAGGGCAGTGCAGTCGTGTTCGGGTAGTGTAGGGGGTTGTGCTGGGGGTAGTATTTTAGGGTTTAGGGTAGTGCAGTGGTGTTCGGGTAGTGTAGGGGGTCGTGCTGGGGGTAGTGTTCTAGGGTTTAGGGCAGTGCAGTGGTGTTTGGGCAGTGTAGGGGGTAATGCTGGGGGTGGTGTTTTAGGGTTTAGGGCAGTGCAGTGGTGTTCGGGCAGTGTAGGGGGTCGTGCTGGGGGTGGTGTTTCAGGGTTTAGGGCAGTGCAGTGGTGTTTGGGCAGTGTAGGGGTGGTGTTTCAGGGTTTAGGGCAGTGCAGTGGTGTTCAGGCAGTGTAGGGGGTCGTGCAGGGGTGGTGTTTCAGGGTTTAGGGCAGTGGTGTTCAGGCAGTGTAGGGGGTCGTGCTGGGGGTGGTGTTTCAGGGTTTGGGGCAGTGCAGTGGTGTTCGAGCAGTAAAGGGGGTCGTGCTGGGGGTGGTGTTTCAGGGTTTAGGGCAGTGCAGTGGTGTTCGGGCAGTGTAGGGGCGGTGCAGGGGTGGTGTTTCAGGGTTTAGGGTAGTGCAGTGGTGTTCGGGCAGTGTAGGGGGTCGTGCTGGGGCTGGTGTTTCAGGGTTTAGGGCAGTACAGTGGTGTTCGGGCAGTGTAGGGGGTCGTGCTGGGGCTGGTGTTTCAGGGTTTAGGGCAATGCAGTGGTGTTCGGGCAGTGTAGGGGGTCGTGCTGGGGCTGGTGTTTCAGGGTTTAGGGCAGTGCAGTGGTGTTCGGGCAGTGTAGGTGGTCATGCTGGGACTGGTGTTTCAGGGTTTAGGGCAGTGCAGTGGTGTTCGGGCAGTGTAGGGGGTCCTGCTGGGGCTGGTGTTTCAGGGTTTAGGGCAGTGCAGTGGTGTTCGGGCAGTGTAGGGGGTCGTGCTGGGGTGGTGTTTCAGGGTTTAGGGCAGTGCAGTGGTGTTCGGGCAGTGTAGGGGGTCGTGCTGGGGCTAGTGTTTCAGGATTTAGGGCAGAGCAAAGGTGTTCAGGCAGTGTAGGGGTTTTTCTGGAGGTGGTGTTTCACGGTTTAGGGCAGTGCAGTGGTGTTCGAGCAGTAAAGGGGGTCGTGCTGGGGGTGGTGTTTCAGGGTTTAGGGCAGTGCAGTGGTGTTCGGGCAGTGTAGGGGGCGGTGCAGGGGGTGGTGTTTCAGGGTTTAGGGCAGTGCAGTGGTGTTCGGGCAGTGTAGGGGCGTGCTGGGGGTGGTGTTTCAGTGTTTAGGGCAGTGCAGTGGTGTTCGGGCAGTGTAGAGGGTCGTGAAGGGGGTGGTGTTTCAGGGTTTAGGGCAGTGCAGTGGTGTTCGGGCAGTGTAGGGGGTCGTGCTAGGGTTGGTGTTTCAGGGTTTAGGGCAGTGCAGTGGTGTTCGGGCAGTGTAGGGGGTCGTGCAGGGGCTGGTGTTTCAGGGTTTAGGGCAGTGCAGTGGTGTTCGGGCAGTGTAGGGGGTCGTGCTGGGGGTAGTGTTTTAGGGTTTAGGGTAGTGCAGTGGTGCTTTTGTAGTGTAGGGGGTCGTGCTGGGGGTAGTGTTTTAGGGTTTAGGGTAGTGCAGTGGTGTTTGTGTAGTGTAGGGGGTCATGTTTTAGGGTAGTGCAGTGGTGTTTGGGTAGTGTAGGGGGTCGTGCTGGGGGTAGTGTTTTAGGATTTAGGTTAGTGCAGTGGTGTTTGGGTAGTGTAGGGGGTCGTGCTGGGGCTAGTGTTTTAGGGTTTAAGGTAGTGCAGTGGTGTTTGTGTAGTGTAGGGGGTCGTGCTGGGGTAGTGTTTTAGAGTTTAGGGTAGTGCAGTGGTGCTTGTGTAGTGTAGGGGGTCGTGCTGGGGGTAGTGTTTTAGGGTTTAGGGTAGTGCAGTGATGTTTGTGTAGTGTAGGGGTCATGTTTTAGGGTAGTGCAGTGGTGTTTGGGTAGTGTAGGGGGTCGTGCTGGGGGTAGTGTTTTTGTATTTAGGTTAGTGCAGTGGTGTTGGGGTAGTGGTTTAGGGTAGTGCAGTGGTGTTTGTGTAGTGTAGGGGGTCATGCTGGGGTAGTGTTTTAGGGTTTAGGATAGTGCAGTGGTGCTTGTGTAGTGTAGGGGGTCGTGCTGGGGGTAGTGTTTTATGGTTTAGGGTAGTGCAGTGGTGTTTTTGTAGTGTAGGGGGTCATGTTTTAAGATGCAACGCTCCAATACCTGACCAGTCTGCACTACATAAAACTGCAAAAAAACTAAAAATAAAAAGTGTTTTGCACACTTTTGTCATTGGGCTATATGTGGGCTACATCTGGGTAATATTTGTGCTACATTTGGGCTCTTTTTTCACTGGTGGCCATCTTGGAAGACTTCTTTGTTATGAAGTTTCCTAATTTCCTCATTTACTGCAGTCTCCTCAGTAGGAAATGCTTTCAGTTTTTTACTTTGATTCCATCAAGAAGGCATTCAGATGTGTCACACATTTGCCATAAATTCAGAATGTTATTACTCTAGTTGTTCATTAGATCACTGTAGTAAAGCTACTGCTCACCAAGGAGTTAACTGGAAGTCTACTGCTGGTATTGAAAGTGATTGTTTCAGTCTGCATGTCAGAATTTTCTAATGAAATAGAAGAGGATTTGAGATCTCACTTAAAACATGCCCTACATTTTCTTTTTGCAGCACTAACCATAATTTCTATGGCAAAATGAACCCCCTCATTTTGTTCCTTTTAAATTAAATGTTTTAAGTGTTACCAGTTTATTCCAATCAAGATGGCTTCAGGTGTGCCATACTTTTGTCATAAGTAAGGCTGTTAGCACTCTAGTTGTTCTTTAGAACACTCTGGGAAGCTGCAGTAGAACACAAAGGCATCAACTGACAGGCTGCTCCTGTTGAAATATAACAGGAAGATATTTGAGATCTCACTTAAAACATGTCCTAATTTTTCTTTCTACAGCACTAATCATAATTTCTATGGCAAAATGAACCCCCTCATTTTGTTCCTTTTTAAATTAAATGTTTTAAGTGTTACCAGTTTATTCCAATCAAGATGGCTTCAGGTGTGCCATACTTTTGTCATAAGTAAGACTGTTAGCGCTCTAGTTGTTCTTTAGAACACTCTGGGAAGCTGCAGTAGAACACAAAGGCATCAACTGACAGGCTGCTCCTTTTGAAATATAACAGGAAGATATTTGAGATCACACTTGAAACATGTCCTAATTTTTCTTTCTACAGCACTAACCATAATTTCTATGACAAAATGAACCCATCATTTTGTTCCTTTTTAAATTAAATGTTTTAAGTGTTACCAGTTTATTCCAATCAAGATGGCTTCAGGTGTGCCATACTTTTGTCATAAGTAAGGCTGTTAGCACTCTAGTTGTTCTTTAGAACACTCTGGGAAGCTGCAGTAGAACACAAAGGAATCAACTGACAGTCTCTGCCCTTGTTGGATGTACATGTTTTACTGAGAATGTCAGACTTCATTCTCACATGACTGAGAAAGATAATGTGAATTTACAGAAAATATGCTCTCATTTTAGCTTCTGGAGCACCTTCCAAAACTGTATGGGACAAGCATGTGAAAATAGTTTTCTCTCAAACATGATTCATGATATCCCAGCAGAAGGTTTTTCACAGGGTAAAATCACCATAGAACACACCACAATTCCTGAAATTAGTATGGTACCATCAACAAATGAATTCTAATGTAACTAAAGTCTGTTATCACCCTTTATAGTTCTCCTTTTGGTAACCCTCAAAATCTTCGATTCACTACAATGCATTTCAAAGGGGTACTGTCATTTATATTGGTCCCAAGATGGCTGCCAGCAATTCCAGGATGAAGTGCTGACAGCCAATCAGATCTCACGATGACATGTGTGGTTAGGCTCCGCCCAGATATATATGTGTTTTTACTTTTGATTTTCTCAGCAACTACTGAACGGATTTACACCATTTAACAAAAGGGTTCTTTCTGAACCAAGAACTACCTCTTTGCCAAAGTTGGTGTAATTCCGTTCAGCAGTTCAGGCTGTAGCCTTGAATAAAGTTTCCTATGGGAAATTGATTTTTACTCTTATTTTTTAATTTCTCCGCAACTACTGAACGGATTTACACCATTTAACAAAAGGGTTCTTTCTGAACCAAGAACTACCTCTTTGCCAAATTTGGTGTAATTCCGTTCAGCAGTTCAGGCTGTAGCCGTGTCTAAAGTTTCCTATGGGAAAATGAATGGGGAAAACACGTTTTGGGACCCCCCTTTTTTCTCGGCCCCTGCTTAACGAATCACCCCGAGACTTTCAGGGTAGGAGCGGACCGGAGCGGGCCATAAAGTTTGAAGATTTCGCGAAGATTCGTCAACTGACGCAAGAGTTATTTCAAATAGAATGTCGCGGATTTCCTATGGAAAATAGGTCCTAACTATAACTATCTACTGGCGACCGCCAGTAGATAATACACACACACATATATATATATATATATATATATATATATATACACACTATATATATTGGTAGTTATAGTTAGGACCTATTTTCCATAGGAAAAGCATTTTTTGTTTTCCCAATAACTTTGGCGTCGTTTGACGAATCATCGCGAAATTTTCAAAACTAGTGGGGCGCTCCGGTCAGCTCCTGTCTTGAAAGATTCAGGGTGATTCGCCAAGCGAGGGCCGAGTTAAAAGGGGGGTCCCAACTCATGTTTTCTCCATGTTATTTTCCAAAGGAAACTTTAGACACGGCTACAGCCCGAACTGCTGAACGGAATTACACCAAATTTTGCTAAAAGGTAGCCCTTGGTTCGGAAAGAGTCCTTTTTGTTAAATGGTGTAAATCCGTTCAGTAGTTCCTGAGAAATTAAAAAAATAGAGGTCGGAAAATCAATTTCCCATAGGAAACTTTAGACACGGCTACAGCTCGAACTGCTGAACGGAATTACACCAAATTTGGCAAAAAGGTAGTGCTTGGTTCAGAAAGTGTCCTTTTTTTTAATGGTGTAAATCCGTTCAGTCGTTTTTGAGATATTAAAGGATAAAAATCTTTATATATCTGGGCGGGACCTAACTACACAAGCACAAGCTTGGCTCTAATTGGCTTCAATCCAGGAAGTGTTGGCAGCCATCTTGGTGCAATTCTTTTTAGGTCTTGCCTAGCGACGCAGCGCATGCGCTGCTCACTACACAAACACCACTGAACTACCCTAAACCCTAAAACACTACCCCAGCACGACCCCCTACACTACCCAAACACCACTGCACTACCCTAAACCCTAAAACACTACCCCCAGCACGACCCCCTACACTACCCAAACACCACTGCACTACCCTAAACCCTAAAACACGACCCCCTACACTACACAAACACCACTGCACTACCATAAACCCTAAAACACTACCCCCAGCACGACCCCTACGCTACACAAACACCACTGCACTACCCTAAACTCTAAAACTCTACCCCCAGCACGACCCCTACACTACACAAACACCACTGCACTACCCTAAACCCTAAAACACTACCCCCAGCATGACCCCCTACACTACACAAACACCACTGCACTACCCTAAACCCTAAAATACTACCCCCAGCACGACCCCTACACTATCCAAACACCACTGCACTACCCTAAACCCTAAAACACGACCCCTAAACTACAAAAACACCACTGCACTACCCTAAACCCTAAAACACGACCCCCAGCACGACCCCCTACACTACCCAAACACCACTGCACTGCCCTAAACCCTAAAACACGACCCCCTACACTACCCAAACACCACTGCACTACCCTAAACCCTAAAACACTACCCCCAGCATGACCCCCTACACTACCCAACACCACTGCACTATCCTAAACCCTAAAACACGACCCCCTACACTACACAAACACCACTGCACTACCCTAAACCCTAAAACTCTACCCCCAGCATGACCCCCTACACTACACAAACACCACAGCACTACCCTAAACCCTAAAACACTACCCCCAGCATGACCCCTACACTACACAAGCACCACTGCACTACCCTAAACCCTAAATCTACCCCCAGCACAACCCCCTACACTACCCAAACACCACTGCACTACCCTAAACCCTAAAACACTACCCCCAGCACGACCGCCTATACTACACAAACACCACTGCACTACCCTAAACCTTAAAACTCTACCCCCAGCACGACCCCCTACACTACACAAACACCACTGCGCTACCCTAAAACACTACCCCCAGCACGACCCCCTACACTACCCAAATACCACTGCGCTACCCTAAACCCTAAAACACTACCCCCAGCACGACCCCCTACACTACCCAAAGACCACTGCACTACCCTAAACCCTAAAACACTACCCCCAGCACGACCCCCTACACTAGCCAAACACCACTGTGCTACCCTAAACCCTAAATCTACCCCCTGCACGACCCCCTACACTACACGAACACCACTGCACTACCCTAAACTCTAAAACACTACCCCCTGCACGACCCCCTACACTACACAAAACACCACTGCACTACCCTAAACCCTAAAACACTACCCCCAGCACGACCTCCTACACTACACGAACACCACTGCACTACCCTAAACCCTAAAACACTACCCCAGCACGACCCCCTACACTAGCCGAACACCACTGCACTACCCTAAACCCTAAAACACTACCCCCAGCACGACCCCCTACACTAGACGAACACCACTGCACTTCCCTAAACCCTAAAACACTACCCCCAGCGCGACCCCCTACACTACCCAAACACCACTGCACTACCCTAAAACACTACCCCCAGCACAACCCCCTACACTACCCGAACACCACTGCACTACCCTAAACCCTAAATCTACCCCCAGCATGACCCCCTACACTACCCAAACACCACTGCACAACCCTAAAACACTACCCCAGCACAACCCCCTACACTACACAAACACTATTGCACTACCCTAAACCCTAAAACACTACCCCCTACACTACACAAACACCCCTGCACTACCCTAAACCCTAAAACACTACCCCCAGCACGACCCCCTACACTACACAAACACCACTGCACTACCCTAAACCCTAAAACACTACCCGCAGCACGACCCCCTACATCACACAAGCACCAGTGCACTACCCTAAACCCTAAATCTATCCCCAGCACGACCCCCTACACTACCCAAACACCACTGCACTACCCTAAACCCTAAAACACTACCCCCAGCATGACCCTCTACACTACACAAACACCACTGCACTACCCTAAACCCTAAAACACTACCCCCAGCATGACCCCCTATACTACACAAACACCACTGCACTACCCTAAACCCTAAAACACTACCCCCAGCACAACCCCCTACACTACCCAAACACCACTGCACTACCCTAAACCCTAAAACACTACCCCAGCACGATCCCCTACACTACACAAACACCACTGCACTACCCTAAACCCTAAATCTACCCCCAGCATGACCCCCTACACTACCAAAACACCACTGCACTACCCTAAACCCTAAATCTACCCCCAGCATGACCCCCTACACTACCCAAACACCACTGCACTACCCTAAACCCTAAAACACTATCCCCAGCATGACCCCCTACACTACCCAAACACCACTGCACTACCTTAAACCCTAAAACACTACCCCCAGCACGACCCCCTACACTACACAAACACGGCTGCACTACCCTAAACCCTAAAACAAAACCCCCAGCACGACCCCCTACACTACCCAAACACCACTGCACTACCCTAAACCCTAGAAAAGTAACCTCCACCCCATGCCCAATCCCCCTTACCTCTCACTCCTCATGGTTCCTCTCTCCTCGTGGTTCCTGCTTCACGTCGTCTCTGAGGGGCGGTGCACGTCGTTGTGAGGAAACGGAACAGCCTCTGTTTCCTTACAACAACGTGGATCGTCTACATCTTTTTAGAACACATGGTCATTTACCATACATACCTTTACAACGAAATTAATTGTAAAGGAATGCGTGGTAAATGACCATGCGTTCTAAAAAAATGCGTAGTAATGACTTCGCGATGTACAACGCATGCGTGGTAATGCATGCGTTGTAATGGTATTGCACAGTAAAAAAGTCGTTGTAACTGCTGTTTACCGATCGAAGTTGGCCCCTGTTCTTCAGTGAGTCGTTTATTTGATAAATTAGGAGGAAGGAATGTGTTTTTTTTACCGAAAAGTGCATTCCCGGCTGTTGTATTGTGAAAGTGTTCGCGTGGCCTGGTTTCACTTCCGGTGAGACAGTGGAAGAGTCTGTTTGGATCTAAAGGAGTTCTGTTGTTGGACGGGGCTGGCGCAACACGTCATCAGAAAACACAGCTAATGGAAAGTGTCCTCCCCGAAGTGTGGAGCAGTGCCATGAGAGGTCAACGAGTGTGCGTCCCACTGCAGTATGACCGTACCGTGCCGTTCCAGGGTACGGGAGGCAGAAGCGGCATCCATCGCAGGTCCTCTTGTACACTAAAAAAGGACCAAACGATGCTTTCCTTTCTTTTCTTCTTCTGCTGCAACATCTGTTCTTCCTCCTCTACTGCAAGTGGATCAACTTCGGCAAAACTAGAAGCCATAGTTGTATTAAAAATAAACAAACACACAAAAAAGGTATATCAATATAAAGAGAAGCAAGAAACAGGTCTTCTCTCTATCAAGGACAAAAAGTAAGGGAAATAAGGATGGATCCTCCCTCTTTCACAATGAAATTGATTTCAACCAATCAGATTCCTTTTTTCTTTTGCTGACATGAATTCGCATAGGGTGCGCGCAACTCGTCACGCACCCTTCGCGCACCCGCGAAAATCATATATATAATTATACACTATAAATAAAAATTTCTCTAAACTTATAATAAGTATATTAGCAAAACTGTTCAGTCTAATATCATATTCAAACTTTCTATAGTCATTTTTTCAACTTTAAAAATACGCGAAGTCGCGACTTCGACGCGATCTCAGCGCGATCACGGCACGACCCCGGAAATACGCCCGGGGAGATGTTGCACACATTAAGCAGCTACACCGCGCATTTCGTAACTTTACTTTCGTCGAAATTATATTGAAAATAATACTTTAAAAATACTTTTATTAATAAATTTAGACAAACACTTAAAGGAAAACTTTTATTTATAATTAATTTAAAGATATTTCATACTTTACAAATTACGCCAAAGTCGCGACCCCAGCAAGACTTTTCAAAATGGCTACCGGAATGCGCGCAGCCATCGTGTAGGATGCGCGAAGGGTGCGCGACTTCTGTATAATATTAAAAAAAGAATGAATATAGTTTTCCTAACTAAAAATTATTCACAATTTTTTTTAAATATATATATGTAGAAAGTAAAAAAAACATAGGATTGAGGTACATTAGACTTACAAATTTTCATTTAAAAAACCTTTGAAATTCACTGAAAAAACCATAGGTTTCAGGCACGTTATAGTTAGAAATTAGCATTTAAAAAACCATAGAAATTCACTGAAAAAACCATAGGTTTCAGGCACGTTATAGTTAGAAATTAGCATTTAAAAAACCATAGAAAGTCACAGAAAAAACCATGGGTTTCAGGAACGTTATAGTTAGTTGGACATTTCACTCGTACAAAACCATAGAAATTCCGCCGTTATAGTTAGTTCAGCTAACTATAACTCTCGCCCCCGCAATGCACTGCTGATGACGTCACATATTACATCATTCATGACATGGTCAGTGACATCACTGATGACATCTCAAATGACATCACTGATGACATCACTGATGACATCATCCACGTGAAAATCTGATGCACCTCCTCACACCTGAATATAACCTTTGATATACCCACTCTAAAATACAGACTACCATTTTCGAAAAAATAGACACATCAATACCAGTTACTAAATACGCACTGACTAATTCCTAGGTCTACACACACATCCATTCATTCACCCATACAGTCACTCATACATGCAGTCACTCATCAATACAACACTATCATATGCACTCATACACCCTATACAGACACTCACACACTGCCACATATCCACAGTTACTCACACACCTAGTCAGTCATGCAAAGAATCAATCATACTTCCATTTACTCACCTATACAGTTATACAGACACCACCTCACTTATTCATACAGATACTAACACATAATTACTCTCTTATAGAATCACTGATACAAATACACACTCATCCATGCAGCCACTCTCACAATTACTGACTCTCACATATAGTTATTTATATACACCATCACTCACATATACTGCCTTTTACATATGAACTTACTTGCACATGTACCACTGAGACATTCATTCACTCACCAACACACCCATACACACACTCACCCACCCATATAGCTGTTTCCACATGCACTCTTGAACCCATACACCCAGTGAATCAACCACTCACACATCTATGCACAGAGTCACACACCTCCCACCCACCCACTCAGGCAGCCATACAAATACTCAGGCAAGCAATCAATAACCCATATAGACACTCATGCAGCTACTCACCAACCCATGCAGCAGCTTACACAACAACAGAGAGACTGATACAGACTTTCACACAGTTTAGTCACTAACCCATGCATTCAGAAAGAAACATTTAATCACTCACTTATACAGTCAGTCACGTACCTACTAAATCCTCCATACAGACACTTATATACCCACCCATTCTTCAATACAGCTTGGCATATATATAAAACAAATTTAAAGTTTACAGAAACACACAGTCACTGGATGATGTCATCAGTGATGTCATCAGTGATGTCATTTGAGATGTCATCAGTGATGTCATGGACCATGTCATGAATGATGTAATATGTGACGTCATCAGCAGTGCATTGCGGGGGCGTGAGTTATAGTTAGCTGAACTAACTATAACGCCGGAATTTCTACGGTTTTGTACGAGTGAAATGTCCAACTAACTATAACGTTCCTGAAACGTTTTTTCAGTGAATATATATATATATATATATATATATATATATATATATATATATATTCACTGAAAAAACCACAGGTTTCAGGGACGTTATAGTTATCAGTGATGTCATCAGTGATGTCACTGACCATGTCATGAGTGATATAATATGTAATGTCATCAGCAGTGCATTGCGGGGGCAAGTTATAGTTAGCTCAACTAGCTATAACGGCCGAATTTCTCTGGTTTTGTATGAGTGAAATGTCCAACTAACTATAACGTCTCTGAAACCTGTGGTTTTTTCAGTGAATATATATATATATATATACACACATATATATATATATGTATATATATGAACACATATATGAAAGGGTAGTGTTATACATATATATATAGGAGATTCTTTCGTTGAGGTATTGGGGTCCGATGTTGTGGAGGGATTTGTAGGGGTGGGTGAGGAGCTTGAATGTCACTCTCTTTTCGACGGGGAGCCAGTGGAGTTCTTGTAGGTGTTGGGTGATGTGGTGTGTCGTGAGATGCCGAGGACCAGTCTAGATGTGGCGTTCTGGATAGTGTGGAGTTTGAGGAGTAGAGAATTGTTTATTCCAGTTTAGAGGGCATTCCCGTAGTCTAGTCTGCTGGTTATGAGTGCATGGGTGACGATCTTTCTGGACTCGGGTGGATCCATTTGAATGTCTTGCAGAGGATGCTGAGGGTCTTGAAGCATGTGGAAGAAACGGCATTGATCTGTCGGTTCATGTTGAGGGAGGAGTTGAGTAGGATGCCGAGCTTGCGAGCGTGGAGTGTGAGTGTGGGAGGTTCGCCAAGGGCAGTGGGCCACCAGGTGCTGTCCCATGCAGAGGGGGTGGATCCGAGGATGAGGACTTCCATTTTCTCCTAGTTGAGTTTTAGGCAGATGTTGCTCATCCAGTAGGCGACGTCTTTAATACCTTCCTGTAATCTGTATCTGGTGACGTCGGGTTCGTTGGTGAGGGAGAGGACGAGCTGGGTGTCATCAGCGTAGGATACTATGCTGAGTCTGTGTTTTCTGACGATGTTGTCGAGAGGGGCCATGTAGACATTGGAGAGCGTGGGGCTGAGTGAGGATCCCTGGGGTACACCGCAGCTGATCTCTGTGGGTTCGGAGAGGAAGGGCGAATGTCTGATTCTTTGGGTACAGTCGGTGAGGAAGGAGCAGATCTATTCAAGGGCGGTTCCCCAGATGCCAGCGTTGTGGAGTCTGGTGGTTAGTGTGCGATGGGAGACAGTGTTGAAGGCTGCTGAGAGGTCTAGTAGGATGAGGGCAGCCGTGTGGCCCTGGTCAAGGAGGGTGGGGATGTCTTCTGTGGCGGCTAGGAGGGTGGTATCGGTGCTGAGGTTGCTGCAGAATCCTGATTGGGAAGAGTCGAGGATCGAGTTTGCTTCTATGAAGTTAGTGAGCTGGTTGTTGACAATCTTCTTGGTGACTTTGGCTGCGAAGGGGAGGAGAGAGATGGGTCGGTAGTTCTTGAGGTCCATCGGGTCTGTGGTGGGCTTCTTGAGGAGGGGTTTGAAATCTGCACATTTCCAGTCATCGGGGAATGTGCCTGTTTCGAGGGAGCAGTTGATAGTGCGTTGAAATTCGGGTGCTATGGTGGAGGCGGCTCTGTGGAAGATGTGGGGCGGGCAGGGCTCAGTGGGGGCTCCTGAGTGTATACCTGTCATGGTCTTGGTGGTGTCTTCTGTGGTGACCGGGGTCCAGGCAGTGATAGTAGGCTGGGTTGCATTGTCAGTTGAAGGAGTAGGGTCAGTGTCTAGGTTCTGCTCGTCGAAGTTGCTGTAGAGAGTCTTGATCTTGAGATGGAAGTAGGAGCCAAGCTTGTTGCAGAGGTCTTGTGAGGGAGGGACGTGGGAGGATTCGCTGGGGGGTTTGGTGAATTCTTGTATGATGGTGAAGAGTTCCTTGGAGTTGGTGAGTATTCTGTTCTGGATGAAATTCTTCTTTGTGGTTCTGATGAGTTTGTGGTGTTCTGTCAAGGGGTCTTGTAGGCGGCGCATGGTCCAGGGGTTTTGGTGTTCCTCCCAGCTTTCTCGAGTCGTCAGCAGGTGCGCTTGGATTCTCAGAGGTCGGTGGTGAACCAGGTAGCTTTCGTGGTGCGTTGTCTGTCGGAGTCCTGGAGGGGGGCAAGAGCATCTGCGCAGTCGGTGATCCATCTGTGGAGTGCGTTAGCCACAGAGTTGGTGTCAGTTGTGGTGGGAGGAGGAGCGCGCTTGAGAGTGGAGTTGAGGTGCTCTTTGGTGATCTTGCTCCAGTTTCTGCGCAGGGGCGAGGTATGGGCTTGTGTGGTGGGTTTCGAGAAGAAGTGGATGCAGTGGTTGTCTCTCCAGATGGGTTGCGTGGTACGGCTGAAGCGAATGTTGTGTCCTCTAGCGAAGATGGGGTCGAGGGTATGTCCTGCCTTGTGGGTGGGGGTGGTGACAAGCTGTCTCAGTCCGATGTTGGCGAGGTTGTTCAGGAGGGAGGTGGAATTGGGGTTGCTGGGGTTGTCGAGGTGGAAATTAAGGTCTCTGCGGAATATGTAGTCCATGGATGCAAGGGCCTGGGGCGCGATGAGGTCTGCGATGGTGGTGGTGAATGTGCCGCGTGGTCTGGGAGGTCTGTAGGTGAGGGTGCCACGTAGAGTCGTTCTGGGGTTGCTCTGGATCTGGAAATGCAGGTGTTCCATGGGGGCGTGGAGGCATTCGTGCTGGATGTGGTGAGTCGGAGGTAGTTTTTGTGTACAATGGTGAGTCTGCCACGCAGGTGGTTGGGGCAGTTACTGGGGCTGGTCGTGGGCAGGTTGCGGGCGGGTGCAGACGGGCTTGCCTTTGGCATGCCTTTGGTACGCCAACGGCGCGCTCGTGGCGCGCAGCCGCCATTTAGTAGAGGTAGGGCGGGAACAGCTGAGAGGCGGGAGTCACTGCGGGGGCAGCAGCGGCGGGAGGTGAGAGAGCAGGAAAAAACGGAGGGAGGAAACAGGAAAAATGTTTTAAAAAAAGGCAATAAAAGGCATATGAAAGGCGAGGTACCAAGAAGGCAAGACAGGCAAGAAAAAAAGAAAAAGGCACAGAAAGGCAAGAAATAAAGGCGCAGAAACAAGGCAAAGAACTACGGCACAGAAGGGCAAAAAGAAAGGCACAGAGAAAAAGGCAAAGAATAAAGGCACCAATGGGATAGAGCGGCCGGGCACTAGCAGGCTGGGCTGAGGCGGACCTCCGTGCTGGGAGAGCAGAGTCAAGGGGATCTTGCTTGACCTCAGCCCACAGCGGCCGCCATTAAGTAGGGGTAGGGGGAGGGCGGGAACAGCTGAGAGGCGGGAGGGGCCACAGGGGCAGCAGCCGGCGGGAGGTGAGAAAGCGGGAAAAGAATAGGGAGGAAGGAAACAGGAAAAAAAAGGCAATAAAAGACAAATGAAAGGCGAGGTGCCAAGAAGGAAAGAAAGGCAAGAAAAAAAGCCACAGGAAGGCAAGAAAAAAAGGTGCAGAAAAATGGCAGAGTATTAAGGCACAGAAGGGCAAAAAGAAAGGCATAGAGAAAAAGACAAAGAAGAAAGGAACCAATGGGATAGAGCGACGAAAAGTGGAGCCAGGAGGCCGGCTGAGGCAGGAGAGTCATGGGGTGATTACCCTTGGGTAGCTTGACACTGAGCATTCAAGCGTCCTTCAGAAGCAATGCGTAAAGCAACAACACAGCACGCGAACACAATCAATGCTCCGCATGACACAAATGAGAGACTTCACGCTTGACATTGAGAAATGTTTATATTCAACACTCACATTAAACAATGTAACATAAACATCATGGAGTTTTGGACATAAATCCCACTTGGCAATATTACTAGCAGTACTAGGCCCAATTCATGTTGATCAAATCTCAATAACATGCACACATGTGAAAAGTCCTATTCTAAACCCAACACAGCACGCTTATGCAGTGTGACATGTTATCTGTCCCCCGTCCCACCCTCACAATCCTAATCATGCAATTTCACATAGCTATGGGGTGCACCCTGGGCCTCAATGATGTCAGTAATATGTGCATACACAGACTTATAACACTTTTAGCAGCGCCGCGGGACAAGGCCACGCGGCTAAACCCACTGTTGAGAGGTAAAGTGCTTTTATCAAAAAAACATCATAAAAACCAACACGGCTGACCAGTGTCATGAAGCACAAACGGTCACTCCCGCACACTCACACTCACTTTGCACCACTACGCAGTGCGACAGTTACCAGCCCGGTCCATATGGGCACGTTCACACTGAAATGCACAAGCCCTAATGCAGTGCCACTGATACCAAGCAGGTCAGTAGATAACACACTGCAGATTCTGTGGCCCCAAGTCTACAGGCACCCTCCAATTCACCCCCACTGTCCCAGACACCCCAGACGGAAGCTCACTAGCCTATCCCTCTGGAGACAAGACCACTCATAGCTGAGGTCACACCTCCTTAGGGTCCCTGGAAAGCAGGTGGTGATAGACAGTAAGCGTAAACAAGAGGTATACTTAGACAAAGGTGGTCTTGGTGCCACTCAGAAAGTTCACCAACAAGTTGCAAAGCAGAAACTGGCCACGAGCAACAATGTGTTACAAACAGGGTCCACCAGTGCCTTCTGGAACCAGCCCAGTTCTTCGAAGCACGGGAGGGTCATGCAGTTTTTTTACCTGCTCTGGAACCTTCTCCGAAATGTCCCTCCAGCCTATTCAATTCCTCTCACTTCCACCTGGTGCCAAAAAGTCTTTGGAAGGGCTATATGGGAAAAGAGCAGTTGGTCCACCGCGATGGGGCCAGTGAGGGAACAAGCAGTGAATGAGGAATAACATACAAGGGAGCCTTTCTGCCTGTGAAGGCACCCCGTCTGATACAAATTGATACAAGTGGTACCCTGGCAATCAGGGCACAGGATATGGTGCGCGACAAGATGCGTTGCAGCAGACACTTCAGGTTACATGAAGTAGAGTTGCAATTCCTTACCTCCCTCTAAATGAGGCACTATGTCCTGCACACCTTGATGTCAGTTGAACCAGACGATTCCGGACACACACACATGCTCAAATTCAGCACTGCCTCGCGAGGTAGAATGAGACTCTACAATGGGTGCATCCCCCACCTCCGAGGGTCGCAACCTGCTAATCGGACATCGCACGCAATGAGCATGCAGTCGGCGTGGCGCACAAGAGAAATTCAGCACAGTTGATGAAGCAGGACACTTTGGATCCCGCAACTGGGGAATCCACTCACCACCAACAAGACGCTGATGTGTGCAGAGGTCCCTGCAGTACAGGAACCACTTCACCATAGATGTGGGCAACGTCTTGAGCTCCGAGGTAGGCACTCCGGTCTCCAGGCACAATTCTGTAGTTCCAAGCTCACACCAGCAGGTCAGACACATAGGTAAACCACACCAGCGGTGCAAGTGAGCACCCAGACCACAAAGGCATGCCTGACCTAGGTTTACAAACATCATGTCTGCACCACTTCATAACATGTGTTGGAAGGGTGCGTGCAATCTCACACTGCAGTACAGTGGTAAAGGGCCCAGAGCCTCCAAACGAGAATCAGCACGCACACTGGCTTGCAGTGGCAGGCCGGCGGTCCTGGTCTCCATGACACCCGTGGTGTCCGTGTGCTATCCGGGAAACAATGGTGGGCTGGATTTACGCTAAGCACTTTCTTGGTGCCAGCGCGCACATACGCCTGTCTTCGCAGGCTGGTGGTGGGGGCCTAGAAACATCACTGGAACAAGGGCTCAAGCCGACCAGCACTATCAAGCTGGGCCCACTTGATGCTAGTGCACCCACTGCTTTTCGTGACAGGTGGGTGATCCATTTCACCCCTTCAGCTAAGCGCCGCTTCGTACGAGAGGTAGGAAGGGTGCGTGCACTAGTACACTGAACCACCAGTGAGGAAGGGCTCCAGCCCTACAGCAGCAAAGGGGCCTCAGCAATCTCGGTAGGTGGGAGAACTGACCTCCGAGGTAGGAGGATCCCACCTAGGGGCTCTCCCTTGTTCGGGCAGCGGTCACACTCAGGCCCCCACTCTGCTACTCACCTAACTTGAGCTTTACCCCTCGGACATTCCCTAGGGAAGCTCCGGTAGAAGGGGAGGCCCCCTCTGGGTTGGCTCACCAGTAGTTACGGCCATGTCCAACACACACACACCCCCTAGTGGCACAAACATGAAGGCTTCCATGAGTCCCACGACAGCGAGCACTCTGATCGGCTGGCTGTTGGAGTTTTGGAAGTCAAATGGCTGCTATTAGTGTTTAATGTGAAAAATTGCAGGTGCCGTGGGGATGAAGTAAAAAAGCTATGTAAGGGGCAACAGAAAGGCATCCTATCACCCTAGATTTGGAGAGGAGGTGTCTAAGGCATAACTACTGAGATGAAAAAAATGGATATTGTTTTTTTTAAAATGTGATTTCGCAGGACTCTTGCAGGATTGTGAATAGTGAAAAGGAGTAGGTGAGTTCTCAGTACACTATACTGGTAGAAATGCATATTGTGGTGCTTGGTATTGAGAGGAAGTGTGTAAGACATATGTTTTGTGATGAGTAGAATGTTAATTCTTTTTTTTTTTTAAATGTTACAATCATGCAAGACTCCGGTTGGATCATGAAAAATAGGAACAAGTAGGTGATCTTTAAATACACTCTGGTATGTATGCTTGTTAGTATAGGAAAGAGTCTTAGTGCAGATGGTATTTATCAGTCTACTATTTATGCCCATTGGCTTTGGAAGAGTTGTGAGTAGAGCTAAGGCTCTTACCATACTATATGATGCACACCCATTATCCAGTAGAGGGGTCTCAGGGGAGAGGCCAGTCCCTCCACACACCCTACTATGCACACCCATCATTTGAGAGAGAGGTCTCAAAGGAGAGGTCTGTCACTCCCCATACACCCTTCTACGCACAAACATCATCTGAGAGAGAGGTCTCGAAGGACAGGCCAGTCCATCCACACACCCTTCTACACATACCCATCATCTGAGAGAACAGTCTGAAAGGAGAGACCAGTCCCTCCCGCACCCTATTATGCACACCTGTCACCTGAGAGAGAGGTCTGAAAGGAAAGACCAATCCGTCTCCACCCCCTACAATGCACACTGGTCATTATAGAGAGAGGTCTCAGCAGAGAGGCCAGTCCCTTCACACACCATAATAGGCGCACCTGTCATCTGAGAGACAGGTTTTAAAGGAGAGGGCAGTTCATGCACACACCCTACTACGTACACCTGTCATGTGAGAGCAAGTCTCAAAAGAGAGGCCAGTCCATGCACACACCCTACCATGCACGCCTGTGATTTGAAAGAGAGATGTGAAAGGAGAGGCTAGTCCCTTCCCACTCACCACTACGCACACCATCTTTTGAGAGAGGTCTCAAAGGAGAGGCCAGTCACTCCCCATACACCCTACTTCGCACACTTGTCATCTGATAGAGAGATCTGAAAGGAAAGGCCAGTCCATCTACACAACCTACTATGAACACCTGGCATCTGAGAGAGAGGTCTCAAATGAAAGGCAAGTTCATCTGCACACCCTACTATGAACACCCATCATCTGAGAGAGAAGTCTCGATAGAGAGGCCAGGTCATACCCTCTCAATACCATGCACACCCGTCATTTGAGAGAGATGTCTCAAAGGAGAGGCCAGTTAATCCCCATACACCCTACTACTCACACCTATCATCTGAGAGAGAGGTCTCGAAGGAGAGGCCAGTCCATCCACACACCTGAGATTTGAGAGAGAGTTGTGAAAGGAGAGGTCACTACCTCCCACTCACTACTACCCCACTACGCACACCGCTCATTTGAGAGAGAGGTTTCAAAGGAGAGGCCAGTCCATCCACTCACCCAAGTATGCACACTTGTTATCTGAAAGAGAGGCCTGAAAGGAGAGGCCAGTCTCTCCCCATTCATCCAGCTATGCACACCCATCATCCGAGAGACAGATCTCAAAGGAGAGCCCAGTGCATCCAAACATCATACTATGTACATCTGTCATCTGTGAGAGAGGTCTCAAACAAAAGGCCAGTCCATCCACACACCCTACTACGCACACCTGTCATGTGAGAGAGAGGTCTCAAAGGAGAGGCTAGTCCCTCCCCACTCACTACTATGCACACTCGTCATCTGAGAGAGAGGTCTGAGCAGAGAGACCAGTCCCTTCCCACACCCTACTATTCACACCAGTCATCCAAGAGAGAGGTTTCAGTGGAGAGGCCAGTCCCTCCACACACCCTACTATACATACCTGTCATGCGAGAGTGATTTATTTGAAAGGAGAGGGCAGTCCCTCCTCACACCCTAGTATGCACACCCATTATGCAAGATAGGCTTGTCGTTAGAGAGGCTAGTCCTTTTCATATACTACTGTTTCCCTTCAATACAGTTGCGATCTCACGTGAGTCCCACAAGGGTAGAACGCAAGCTCCAGTGAGTGAAGCTTCCTGCATGAGGCTCATTCGATCCCGCGAGACTCTTGCGAGACCAGCATGGAAAATGATGGGCCCTGTCCGGAGGTGTTTTATGATCCCATGAGAATCTAGCAAAATCATATGGAGAGAAGTAGAACGAAAGGGCCAAGGCCAACTAATAGTTAACACTCTTATTACATGAATGAAGAAATGCTGTGATGAGATTGGCTGCAGAGCCAGAGATAGCTCAGATTCTCCTTGGTGCTTTGGAGGAGAAGGATGTCTGTTTGACTTGTGCTCAGCAGATGTGACTTAATTTGGAACTGAACGAGATTGGCGTTTTCAGCAGCATTTAAGAAACAGCTCCAAGTTCAGTTATTCAATAATATAGTTTATGAACTTTGTTGAGAAGTGTCAGTAAGTGCACTACTGTTGGTAAACTTATACTACAGAAGGTTTACTGAGTGAAAAGCTGTTTGTAGAGGTGTAGATTTCTAAACATAGATTTTGAGAAGTAGACATTAGAATGTTGAGAGATGTCAGCAGGTATTTCAAGTTGCGTTAGAAAATGAACGGTTCAATCTGTATGTAGTTGTAAGTAAAAGAGGCAGTGTTTCTCAACTTGTAAAACAAAGACTCTGCAATCTGTTAATACAAGCCCTAGTGTTTTTATGAACCTTACTGTACACATATTTTACCCCATGAGATATTTGAGTGGAGATATTGCTATTTCTAGAGGAAAAGACTGTGCTCACTGTTAGGAAAGGTGTGTCAAGAGGAATGTGTTACTTTATAAACTTTTATGGAACCAGGTTTGATCTCATGTTATAATTTAATTGTGAAACAAAATCCACTGGTTGAGGGTATGGAATTTTTCAGGAGATAAGAATGCCAAGTTAGTGGTACACTAGATATAAATATGTGATTGTGGGTGAAAGATGTCACAATGTTTTGAGAATATAGTGATGAATCACTGTTATCAATTGTTGACCAGTATGTAACTTTTAGTTTTATGGTTAATTTTTCTTTTTGTAGGGGGAATATGGAAAACACAGATTGTGAAAAAGAAAACTACCATGTCAAAAAATATATGGAGGAGCAAGAGAAAAAGTGTTCACTTTTGAAGAAACAGGAAACAACTGTGTGTAAAATCATGGGAAAAACTATTCATTGGATATGTGACTATGTTCTTATTGTCTAGGGGGTCATTTTTGGTCTTGCACAATCTTGTCCTGTGCCAGTTTACTTGTCTTTAATGAAAATATGATCTGCCTACTTGTGCCTTATTAAGTGAAGCAGGATTATTGTGTTGATCAGCAGTAAATACCTGAGCAGGCACAGTGTATCCAGGTTGAAAGATGTGGAAGCACATGAAGAGCTCCTCTGTTCAATAGCATGAGCTAACTCTGCACAAGCTATCCTTTGTGAACTCCTTTTAAGAAACTGCATGCATGAGAAGCTTTGCTGAGACTTTTTTACCACCTGATTTCATAGCAGAAAACTGCCATACCAAAGATTCTTAGGCAGGCGTAGCTGACTGAGGCGCTGCCATAACACCAGGCTGCTCATCATAATCTGATGAAGACATTATAAATTAGTGAAACTGTTGTTTGTTTTACAGTTGCTGAAATATCTTATTAATATAGTTGTTGTCGTTTTGTAATGTTAAATTATGTTGTAATAAAAAAAAGTTGAAAGTTAGTACTGATTTGTTTGCTTAATAGTTGTTATAGATTTGAATATTATTACATTATTGTAATGTTGACTAAAACTGCCCGTTCTATCTTCAGGGAGTGCAGAAGTGTTCCTGCATATATATTTATCTATATGGTACTATGCCCATCTTTTACGCTGCAGAGAGTTGGTAATGGAGAAGTCATTTATTTTATACCCTAGTATGTTGACTTGTCAAGCAACAGTGAAGTCTCAGTAGAGAGATAAGTCCTTGTCCACACTGTTGTACAGAGACCTCCCTTATAAGAGACATCTTGGCTCAGAGGCCAGTGCATCTTCATACTCTACAACGCACTGCTATCAGCTGTTGCAGATGTTATAGTGGAGGGGGCAGTTATTTTCACATGTTACTGTTTGTGCTTGTGACTCTGGTGAGAAGTTTCAGTGGATAGGTACATCTCCGTCTACACCATATTACACATGTGTGCCCTCATAGAGAGATGTTTGAGGGTGAGCTGAGTGATTCCTCACATTCAAATATGCACACCATTTGTCCAAGAGAGAGTTCTCAGCAGAGAGGCTACTCCATTTTATACCCTGCTATTTATCACCATAAAGAAAGGTATGAGCAGAGAGAGCAGTCTCTACCTACAGCCTACTTTGCACATGTTAGTCTGGGAAGATGTCTGACTTGACAGGGCAGTGTGTCTCCATACCCTAATCTCTATAGTTGTTATGCAAGAAAGACTTCTCAGCATAGAGGTCATTTCCTCCCCACACCTTACTTGTACATCTGTCATCCTGGAGAGAGCTGTGACCAGAAAGGTAAGCCCCTTTTCACACCCTAATTTGCACACCCATCATCCAAGAGACAGGTCACTTGAGAGGGTCCATTGCCTCTCCACATTCTACTATGCAGACTTATCATCCAAGAGAGACGTGTCAGCAAAAAAAGCAGTTTGTCTCCACAGCCAAGTATGTATACCAGTCAGCATGGGAAGAGGCATGAGCAGAGAAGTAAGATTTTCTAAACGACTACTACAGACACCTCTCACCCTAGGTAGATGTGTTAGTGGGAGGCTCTAGGGAGAGTTGTCAGCAGAGAAGCCACTCCTTACCCACTCCATACTGCACATCCATGTTGTCCTGGAAATAGGTGTTAGTGGAGAGGACAATGTTTCCCTACACACCACTGCATATGTGTGCCATTATGGGGATGAGTGTGATTGGACAGGCAAATCCATTCCCACACCCTAATATAGATGGTTATTACTCTGGGGAGAGTTCTCAGTGGAGAAGGCAGGGCCTCTTAAACTTGCTATGCAATATAGTGATCTTACATGTGAGGTGAGTACCTTTTACACCTTACTATGTAAACTGCTGAGCCTGGGGAAAGATGTGATTGGAGAGGCAGTGTCTCTTTACAACCTACTCTACACACTGGTCACCTTGATGCAAGGTCTCAGGGGCGAGGCCATTCCCTTCACATTGTCTACTATGCACAGTTGTTGGCCAGGGGAGAAGTGTCAATGAGTACCCAGTCTCTCCTTGCATTGTTGTCATACTGTGAAAAGGTATCAGTTTAGAGGCCACTTTCTCCGCACACCCTACGAATGGGGACTAT
Source organism: Calotriton arnoldi (assembly GCA_963921515.1). Lineage (NCBI taxonomy): Eukaryota > Metazoa > Chordata > Amphibia > Caudata > Salamandridae > Calotriton > Calotriton arnoldi. Next base: position 14,280 of record CAWUFW010024587.1, on the reverse strand, counting down.
AAAGCATAAGTATTGTAATGAAGGAAAGTCTGATCTCGCTCAGGCAGGATCGGAAAAAAAAGTAGAGGAGGGCAAAAATCTTTCTCAAGGGAGTGGTTTTCGTGGAGAGGCTTCTGTGTTTATACAGTATAATATGCATACCCTAAGATACAGAGCTATTCTGCATGAAATATAGGTTAAATGTTTTGGCTCGTGAGACTCTCGTGAGAGCTGGAGAAATACATGAGTAAAGGTAGGCGTTTAGGGTGCTCCCACTCTCGCAAGACTCGTGAGTATCAGTATCCCTAAAAAAAGGGATTTATACCATGAAACAATCACATAATGTTGAAATAGGATGGCTCTGACAAGAGCCTTTGTGTTTATAGTGTGTACTGTTCAGTTACATATAGAACTGGATGTATTCCTTGATGTTATTAAGGAAGATCCTGTTTCCTTCTACAGTGAAGAGCACTTTATCTCGCCTGTAGACACCTGCCATATCAAACTGGATGCTGTTATGATATACAGAACCCATGCCATGGTCACAAAGAAATGCAGAAACTGTTTTATTGCGATGCTTCCAGGATTATTCAATCTTAGGACAAAACTAATTTTAGCATTGTCATTTCTCCCTTTGACATATAATCGAATATACAAATGCAGTGTGAGTAAAGAGAGACATCAATTGTGAAAAGGTCTCCTTCATTTGAATTTCAAGCGCAACACCTGTGATTGTGCCTAGGTCATTGCCACCACAGTGTATTATCATCAGGTCTGGATGCTCATAATCCAAAATGATCTCAACCATTGGTAACAACTGATAACATTTCTATGTAGAAGTTTGGAAAGTCAAGATTTTTATCAACACCTCAATTAATGGCATATTCTCTCATCCAGTAGATGAAGCTGTGGCCCAAAATCCAAAGGCAAACCATGGTGCAGTATGGAGATCTCAGTCACAGGAGGAGTGCTCAGCAGAATGAGTAAATTCTAGGAGCAAGATAGAGTTATATGAGGAGAGAAAAAATGGGAGGCTGGCAAAATTATAAATGTAATTGGTAGATTTTTGGCAGTTACAAAACTAGGTTAGGTAATGACCAACTGCTGTTTGTACGGTGCACAGTTACTTGATAGACAGTATGAGCTTTTCTATTGGGTGATTTTCAAATTTTGGTGTTGTCTCGCGAGAGGCTCGTGAGAATAAATTAGGCAGCACTGCCACCTTGGACTACACGTGAGGGATTGCCTACCTGGCTCTCACGAGCTTCTTGCGAACCGCCGCAAGACTCTTGCAAGAGTTTTTAAGGGAAACATACTACAAACAACATAGATAATAAATCTATAGGGTAGTGATAAAAAGAGCCATTTTCCTTAACATCTTTTAACAACTCATTTTTTTTGTGTTTTCTAACTTTTGTTTTTAAATGTGTGTTTTTAATTTTTCAGTACGATAGGACTAAAACATACAATTGGGAAGGGAAAAAAACATCTCCTTAAATACAAAAAGGAGAAAATTCTGGAAAAAAAACTACTGAGAAAAAAACTACTGCCTAGGCGGGCATTTGAGCTTGTCCTGTGCAGACCTGCTTGTCCCGATGAAAAAAATGATCTGCTTGCATAAGCAGCAGAAACATGCTTTATTAAGATAAGCAGGGTTGTTATCTGCTACAGCACTCAGTACCTGGGCTGGCACAATATCTCCAAGTTCAAATGAGGTGGAAGCCCCTTAAGAGTTATCCAGTTCCGTACCACGAGCTAACTGTGCCCAAGCAAGCCTTTATGAATACATGGGGGCATATTAGCAAGACCCACGTTAAAATTATCACCGTTTTAGCGGCAGGAAACTGCCGCTAAAACGGCGATAATGGGCTTGCTAATATGCGTTATGGAATTCCAATAGAAGCCCAGGTTAGATGTGCAGGACATCTAACCTGGGCTTCTATTGAAATTCTATAACGCATATTAGCAAGCCCATTATCGCCGTTTTAGCGGCAGTTTCCTGCCGCTAAAACGGCGATAATTTTAACGTGGGTCTTGCTAATATGCCCCATAGTTCTGAGGAGCCTACACAGGCCTGTAGTACTCATTCTGTACTGTTTGTTTCTACTCTACGTGGCTGAACTCCTTCTTGTAAAGTTTGTAGATGACATACTTTGCAGAGACTTTTTTTCCACCTGGCCTCATGTAAAAAACAATACATACCAAAGACTCTTTGGCAGGCTGAGGTGGCTGAGCTGGTGTCACAGCACTAGGCTGCACATCAGAATCTGAGGAAGATATTTTTCTATGCCAAAACAAAAAGGCACACAGAGCAAAGCAACAAGGTCTACCCCCACCAAACTCCAATAGGCAAATAAACCAAAACGATGGATTCTACCTTTTGCAAATAAAGACTTCCATATCAAACAATCACTACCATATCAACCAATCAACCAAAAACGTTTCCTTGGGGTGTGTTTCCTCTCCCGGAAGCTCTCGTGAGATTCTTGCAGAGAGTCTCGCTAGATCTTAAAAACATTATTGCTTTATATATTGAAATAAACAATTCATAGTAAATTTTTCTAACTTAATCAACACCTTTAATGTGTTCCTTTGTTCAGAATAACTAGAAAACACTGTTATTAATTCCAAATGTACGATCTCGCTGGTGCTTCACAAGAGCCGAACAGGTAGTACAGCCCCCTCGGAGTCCATGCAGGGGATTGTGTGTTCGACTTCCGCGAGCATCTTGCAAGAATTATCAGTTTCTAAACATTATAATAAATATACCAAACATATCTAGGTGATTCCCTTATTAAAGATTACCATTAAACTATAACTGAACATATAAAAAAAGAACTCTATAAAATACTTTAAAACGATGGGCCTGATTCACAGAACTAACTTAAGACAAAATCCTAAACTTACTACCATTTTGGTATTCACAGAAGGCACTTACTCATTTTGGTATTCACAGAAGGCCCTTACTTACTCATTTTGAGTAACTTATTCATTTTGAGTAACTTACTCATTTTGATATTCACAGAAGGCACTTACTCATTGATGAGTAAGTGCCTTCTGTGAATACCAAAATGAGTAACTTACTCAATTTGAGTAACTTACTCGTTTTGAGTAACTTACTCATTTGGTATTCACAGAAGGCACTTACTCATCAATGAGTAAGTGCCTTCTGTGAATACCAAAATGAGTAAGTTACTCAAAATGAGTAAGTTACTCAAAATGAGTAAGTAAGTGCCTTCTGTGAATACCAAAATGAGTAAGTGCCTTCTGTGAATACCAAAATGGTAGTAAGTTTAGGATTTTGTCTTAAGTTAGTTCTGTGAATCAGGCCCTAAATTTATAACTCTACAATCTCGCGAGTGTCCCGCAAGAGGATTGCAAGCCTCTCGCGAGAGTAACGGAACTCCTTAAAATAGATTTACATAGTGAAAACAAATACTATACATTATTGCAAAAACTGATTACTCTCTTTCTGAATTATAATTACAACTTTAATGTAAAAACAGATACAAAGGCTATGAAAAGTATGGTATTAGAATATTAATGAACTTGCTAAGAAGATGTCTCAATATGAGAGTTACAAGAACTGAGGAGATAGACAATCTCAACATAAATATTGTTGTATTACTCTGTTTTATAATCGGACATTATTTTTAGAAACATTTTGCAAATTGTGCACACTTTCCTGTTATATTACAATACAAAAGCCCTTCCCTTTTAAAATAACGTCCGCACACAAGATACATTAGTCAGTTATTCTACCATAGGTATACTCAAAAAATAATTAATTTACTTTAAAAAAACTAGAAATTCACAGAGAAATCAAAGGTTAAAGTTACGTTATAGTTAGATGCTGTAAAAAGATTTGTTTTTGTTTAAAAGAAACCTTAGAAATTTACTGAAAAAAACAAAGGTGGGTGCTCTGGTTCCCACACAGGGCACCCGCCATACACTCGTTGGGGGCCACGGGGGAGCCTCAATGGACCCAGAGGTAGGATCCCTGGGGCCTTTAGAGGTTCAGGGAGTGGGCTGTGTGGCCCCCCTCCCCTTTTATTTTATTACCTGGCAGCGGGGTGGGCTCCCAGGGCCTTCAATGACTCAGGAAGGGGGCCATGCAACCCCCCCTCCCCGAAAATTAAATATATTGTCCCAAGGAAATGTGGCCTACAACAGCTCGGTGAGGGGGGCCACAATCCCCCCCACTTATGTAATGTGGCCCAAGGGGAGAGCTTGCCATGGCCTGTAATGGCTCAAGGAGGGGGGTGCACAACCCCCTTCCCTTAAATAAACAATGTGGCCCCGGTGGTGGGCTCTCCTGTGCCTAAAATTGAAAAATGTTTTTTGATCAGCGGGAGTCCAGCCGGATGGTGGCAAAAATTGCTGTTTTGTTTTTACATTTTAGCCTAGGGTGTCCCTCTGTGTCTCCCCAAAGGACCTAGGGGGCAGGGTACCCCTACTGACCACTCATATTTTTTTTTTTATTTATTTACTTCAGGACAAGGGACTAAGTCCACACGTACTGTAATTGCTGCCAGCACCATTTTTCTCATGTTGCTGGCTGCCAATCAGAGTGCTCGAGCAAATTGCCCCAAGGGAAATAAATCTCCCTGGGCCAATCAGAATGCTCCATTTCTATAATTGGCACTCCTGTGAAAGTCTTTTTAGCCTCTCCCGGACCTAACAGCCTTGATCAGGGGTCCAAATCGTTTTTTGTAGTGAGAGCTACTTCTGATCAGTAAAAATCACCCCGAGCTACTAAAGGCTAAGCAACGCGTGCATTGTTACCAGACACCCTAAAGCCCAGCTCTATTGACTTAAAGCGTAATGTCCATAGAAATCAGATATGTTATGTTAAGGAATTTTTAAAGCGCGCGTATACCCGAAGGTGTCTTGGCGCTATCTGAGAGGGCGGGCTAGAAGCAGTTTCAAAGGTTAAATAGCCAAGTTTTTATCTCATTCCTAAATGCCATTAGAGAAGGGATGGCTCTGATATGAGGTGGCAGACTGTTCCAAAGTTTGGTAGTGCAGTAGATGATACTTCTGCCACCCCATTACATCTTTTTAATTTTAGGAACGGCTAAGATGTTAGCATTAGCAGGGCGGAGATCTCTGTTGGGAATGTATCGTTTAAAGGTCGATCTGAGAAAATCAGGCCTGTGTTGTGCACTCCTTTATGCGCAAGGCACAGGGCTTTAAATTTTGCACGGCTACGAATAGGCAGCCAGTGTAACTTGCAAAGTCCCTGAGAAATAGAATGAAACTTAGGAAGCTTAAGGATCATTCTAGCCGCAGCATTTTCAACCACCTGCAGCTGTCTCATATGTTTTTCTAGAATGTTTAAATTGAGACTATTGCAATAGTCCAATTTAGATAGGACTAGTGCAGTAATCAGGGTTTCCCTATGGCTGTCGGGAATGAAAGGCAGGATTTTCCTGATTGATTTTAAGATGTAATAGGGCGAAGAGGTTATAGCCGATACTTGGGCACCCATGTTGAGGTTGTCATCAATGATGCCTCCCAAGTTTTTGGCTTTGGTGACAGGAAGGGGGGGGGGGTGAGGAAGATTCTCCGGCCACTAATTAGGGGACCAAGCTGGAGAGGGATTCGTGAAAACAATAATCTCGATTTTACCTGAATTAAGTTTCAGGTAATGTCTACTCATCCAGCCACTAACCGCCTCAATACAATTTTGACATCTTAAAGGGCCGGAGGCGTCATTGTTAGCAACAGCTATTATCAATTGGGTGTCATCGACATATGATGTTACCTCCAGGTTGAAACTTTTAATAAAGGGAGCCAACTTAGCTACATAAACATTAAAGAGCGTGGGGCTCAAAGATGATGCCTGGGGACTCTGCACGGCAGGGAATAGGGTGTAGATTTACTGGTGTAGATACTATGGTTTAAGCAAAGTACTTTGACTGGGGGCACTATGACAGGACTACCATATGTGTTAGTGACAGCGTGGTGTTTGCGGATGTATGAACATGTGTGCGTATGAATGGGATGAATGTGTATGAATGACTGAGAGCCTATGTTGTATGTAGTTGTGGTACTGGAATACCTTTCGTCATATATGACACCATTACGTGTCTAATACAAACATATAGCAATTTTTTTTTAAATGGGAGAAATTAAAAGCCTAGAAAACGTTCTGCAAAAATGTTCATGATATGGAACATTTTTCTTCAATTTAAATTTCTACCACTTAAAATAATGTCTGTTTTTTTCAATTATAAATATGGCAACGTGTCTACCAGCCACTGGGAACAAGACACCTGCCTTGTTTAAAGGCGACACTTTCAAATGGGAAAAAATGTAACTAAAGAATTACCTTTATTTTGATATGGATTCCATAAAACTCATCATTTATATTTAATCCCATTTCCAAGTGTCACATTTACAAAAACCAGGCATCTTGCTCCCAGTGGCTTGTAGACAAGGTGCCATATTTATAACAGAAAAATACAGCCATTTGTTTAAATGGAAGGAATTAAAGTGAAGAAACATGCTTCATAAAACATTAAGATGTAAATGGCTTAATTGAAAGCGGAGAAAAACATTAAGACTTAGGGGCCGATTCCGATTCAGGCCGGAAATCTCTCCGACCGAGCCGGACCCGGAGAGATTTCCGACCGAATCGGACTCTGGCAGTCCGACCGAACGAGTACGATGCGCACGCATGCCATCGGACTCGAGTCGGTCGGACTCCCATTGAAGTCAATGGGAGCCTGTCGTACAACGCGTACGCGGGCTCCCATTGACTCAATGGGTGCGAGGCGGACAAGGGCGCCCCCTACAGCGTGTACGCGGCGAAGCGACTCGCGCCGTACACGCACAGGTAGGGGGGACCCATGGGTCCCCCCTGTGTGCGACTCGCGCGGCTACGCATACAGGGGGGTCCAACACGGACCCCCAAAGTACGGCTCCGACTGCTCTTTGGAGCCGGAGTGCATGGCTCGGTCGGACTGCTCGCGGCGCGCATCGTACTTACCCGGCCGGGGAACGTCTCCATTGCGCGGTGCGAGTCGAGTCCGAGCGAGTCGGTCGGTGCGGTTAGACCCGGGAACGAGTCGGTCGGAGCGGACGGGACGCCCGGACGAGTCGGTCGGCGATTTCGCATCGTACTCGCTCGCCCGGACGTGCGTACGAATCGGTCGGGCAATAGGGCTCCAAATCGGATCCGGTTAAGCCGAATCCGATTCGGAGCCCTACCGGCCGAGATCGGAATCGGCCCCTTAATGTTTCATAGAAATAATTATCTTCACTTTAAAATTCTTCCATATAAAAAGGAGGACTGTATTTTCCAGTTATAAATATGGCAACGTGTCTACTGGCTACTGGGAGCAAGAGGCCTGCTGTTTGTAAATGTAATATTTTGAAATGGGAGAAAAATAAAATGAAGAGTTAACTTAATCATTAAGGTAACTTTTCATTTTACTTTTCTTCCATTTAAAAGCATTGAGAAACATCCTTTTGTTCTCACACTCCAATATTGAGTGGATAAGTACTTATTAAAAAGTTAAATACCTCAGTGCTTCAGTCCTTCACCCTTATGTCCTGGGTCAAACATTTTACTACAGCAGTGCTCGTTATCAGTCCCTGCTATATACAGGCTGAAGATAATAATGTAAAATAAACACAGCCTTCCCTTAAATTTAAAAGACAAATATGAACCTGTGTTTTTTGTAACATAAACCTAAGCTACTCCGAAGGTGTCAATGAGCTACTGGTAGCTCGTGATCAACTGGTTGGAGATACCTGGTCCAGATATGCAAATATTTTTGACTCTTAATTTCCAAAGAACTACAGAAACTGATTTATACCAAATCACAAAAAGCACAATCTGTGGACTAAGGGGCTCATTAGGATGACGGACGGAAGCCCATCCTTGCTGGTGGCAGTGGCGGGAAAACCGTCATGTCGTCCGCCCCAGGTGCAGTCATTGCGACCACCAAATCACAATAGTCCAACAGAGACCTTCTACCGTCCGCCGCGGTCTGTCAGGCTCCGCACGTTTTCTGCGTAAGCAAGGGTGGCGGACGGAGCCTGTGGAAACACGTTCCGTCTGCCAACCAGATCACAATGTTGCAAACAGCCCTTCCCACCGCAGCATAAAAACCACCACATTGCGGATGGCAGAAATACAACAACGGAGAGGAAGAGCCGACACAGAAGCCATCTAAACCACCGGAGCCGCCATGGATCCAGTGCCACAGGCCTTCCCGCTGCACTACCTGCTGCACCTCCGGCAGACAAGACGCCGCCGCGCCCAACAGCAGAGGTACGTACCAAACATCTCCACGCATGCAACCCCTGAACAACTACAACTCCCAGCAAGTGTGGCGGCACCACGATGAACGTGGCAACCTACCAAATGCAAAGTGCGAGGCCCACCCAATCCCCATGAGTGACCCTCGGTGCCCCTGAAGGCAATTGGGGCCAATGCCGAGCCCCGCAGTTGCAGAGCGCGCACACCGCAATATCAAAATATGTTCGCCGCCGAAGGCCCCCATTGGCTGATGGCTCATTCGCATAGTGTGTGCCACACCGCGGCGGCCCGGAAGCTGCGACCGCAACCCTGCATTATTCAATTGGAGCCAATGCATGTCATCGCTGCGGATGCCAGCTCCCACGCATGCGAACACATACTGCATTTGCATTGGCGCCATGCGAATTACATCACACATCACAGCCCATTCGCCCAAAGTGATTGGTGCACCCTATGTGTAATGTCGTGGGGTACGAGGCCCCCATGCATATAAGGTAACCACACAGACACTGTACTTGTATGGGAGAACTGGCCCAGGGCACGTGCGTCCGGCCCCGTTTGTTGGCAGGGTCACAGGTCCAGTGTCGCCTGTGCTGGGTGGCTGTGGGGTGGGGGTAAGCCAGCCCTCTGGGAGTGGCTGGTACATCAGAACAACTAGAACAGTGACCAGCTGCTTACTACGCTGTGAAGGGATGAGAGAGTGTGACCTTTGAGTCAAGTCTTCACACACATGGCATGTCCAGGAAAAGAGAGTGAAATTACATACATCGCCATGCCTCGTGGCCTGCATGGACTGAAATGAGGGAAGGAGTCAAAAAGGACAAAGGTCTCTCGCACTGTACCAATGTTGTGTAAAGAAACATCCAACCCGTGAACATCGCTTGAATATCCCTTGACATCTGACTGGCGCCTCTTCGCCAGGGGTCGTCCTGTGAAGGGCCAGTGACGTAGGCAGACAATCTGATGTATCCTTGTCTGCAAATCAGACATACTTGTAATCCCTAGCACTCCCAACACACATACTGGTGTGGCATGCAGTGTGCCTAGCTGCCATTGCCTGCAATTGTTCTCACACACGTCCCGAGTCAGTGCTTCTCCAGACCAAACGCCCTCAAGAATCCTGCCCACCAGTATGGATGACATGTGATTACCACACCGTGACATTCCCTGTAGACTGATGTACTTACATACTTGCATGACTGATTGTCCCTGTACAATGTGTGCGTGACGTAAAGTACTGTCACACCGTACCCTGATATCAGTAGCGCCATACAACAAATGAAATGCACATGAGTGAGTGGCCATGGAGAGATGAGGGGTGCTGGACGAGGGTGGCAGAGAGGGGAGCCGAGGAGGAGGGTATGAGTGGGAGCATGAGAAGTGTCACTTGCCTGATACTCCCACCTCAGGTAACCTCCTCCTCCCATCATGAGGACCCTTCATGGATAAACACACTACATGAGAGTGACAACATCTAGAAAGAGATTTTGAAAGGAAAGAATGCGTCTCCCTGGCCCCTGTAAAACTGAGGAGAGATAAAGGAGGGCCCTGAAGCAGGCCTGGCGAGAGAGACAAGTGACAAATCGGGCACGCAGTGACCCACCCGAATGCCTCGTTGGACCACACAAATAAAGAGTCCTGGAGCCGGCCCTGCCTGGGAGGCATACCAAATGTTGATGGGAGCCATTGATGGAACACACATTGGCCACGTACCACCACAGGCAAGTGAACCCATCTATAGGATCCTCAAACACTACCACTCCATCAACATGCAGGTGGTACGACAGGCAGAGCAGATCATCTCACACGTGTGTGCAGAGTAAACGGGGTCGGCACATGACTGCTACATCTGGCGGATCAGCAACATCACCCCCGCTCCCAACCCACACATGCCCAGTGACGATGACAGTGGTGAGGAAGAAGGCCTTGACCGACGACAACAGCTCATCGTCAACTACTTCTGATGAGTGTGATTCAACAATGATCGACTATGACTGTGTCTGTGTGCCTTGAAGTTGTCTCACAGACTTTGACAAATGTTCATGTGAGTTTGTACACATACTGGACTATGCGCAGGATTTGAGAACCTGTGCATATATTGGGACCGAGCACAACGAAGCACCCCTACGCACAGGACACCATTGCCATACTGCCTCACTTGCTCTCCTACTCACTCTGAGGCATACAAGCGCCTGTACACAAGCAGACAAGTCGAACACAAGAAACGTTTCCAACTATGAAGTTCTTACTACAGTGTCAAAGCATGCAACATACGTACCACAACAGGCAGAAAATGCATGATTACCCAACCAGTAACCACAGTGACATGTCCATTTAACATGAAGCAAGATGTTGCATCAATAATCACTCTGGACGTAGAACCACGAGCATATCCCCCCACCCCTTGCAGGTAGAAGTTGAATGGGATGTCCCTGGTCTATGGGCTTTGTCAGCAGAACCCATCCCTCTGCCTATGTATAGTGAAACTTGCAACACATTTGCTGTGTCACTCTCATCACTGGATGGATCACTCTCCAGGTGTGGGGCATCTAGCCCGCATTCCCATGTCATGCAAAGGGGATCCGTGTCCTTTTACCGCTGTGAGACTTGGTTGGGTCGGGGTGCCAGGGCCACACCAGAACTGAATGACAAGGGACAATGTCCTCCGACCACGGACAGAATGTTCAGACAGGACTCTAGGACCGCGCAGAGGACAAGCTCTGCGGACACCTCCCATGTGACAGACATATACCAAGATACTTGCAGGGCACAGGTCCCAAAACAATAAGTGGAGGGACTGACCAAGTAAGACAAAATGCAGATGACCTCACAACGTTACGACGTAGCGCTAAGTAAGAAGTAAAATAGGATGACAGAAATGATTTGTGCAAACACTGGGACAGACTAACCCATCTGACAGTCTCACAGTGTCTGTATTGATACACATGGACAGAACACAGGCAAAAGTATGCCTCCCTTAAGTCCCTGTGAACAGAAGGCGAGCTGTGTGCCTATGTTTCCCTCTGTGGCATCCACATTCAAATGTAAGGTTCAAGGCGGCCCCTAGTCAGCATGTACAAACAAAAGGAGGCCGGATGGCCCCTTTACTTCGGCACGGTTGGAGGTGAAGAAAGGCTCACTCGCTGCCTGCACGTTGCTGTAGGGAATGGAGAGCAGTCAACGTTCAGGTGCTGCTGAATGTGTCCCGGTAACTGGAGAGTACACCGGGACAAGTTATGCATATTCCTGTGGGGACCAGCGTCCTGGCAGGGGGGACGGTGTCCACCCCATGTAAAGAGGGGGGGGACGCCGTGTACCTGCATGTACATCCGACTCGAGCCCTGGGTACTTGCAAAACAACAACGCCATGTAATCTTCGTGCGCCACATCTGCATAATGGAAGCCGGGCCCATGCCAGACGACAATGTCCACGACGGTCAGATGACAGACTCCACCTGCTCCGGTCTGTGGTACCAAGCGAGACAGCCCGCAGAGCTCAGCATAGTCCAAGCCAATGTTGACAGGGCTAAAGTCAGAGAGCTGGATGACAATTCCCGTCAGGAGGCGTGAAGAAAGGGAAACGAAAATTGAATTAGTCACCAACAGTCCCTGTTGCTGTTAAGTAGTTACGAATCCAAGAAGGCACAGGCAGCTTCAAAGGCAATCAGTTCCAAAAGACGATCCAAATCATCTTCAGCGAAGAGGACCGCCATCCAATCCAGCAGTATGAAGGAACAGATATGCTCCTCGCACCACGAGGTTGAAAGGAGCATCCCATCGCAACCTGGGAGAGGTTCGATGTAGGCATTGCACAGGAGCCATTGCGCTAACGCACAGGCGCAGCTGTCCGCCTGCCTGACACATTGTAAGGCATCCCATAAACGTGTCTCACCGAAGAAGTCTTGCACGTGGACCAACAAAGGAGTCACCCACAGCTCATGATCCAGGTCGGCAAGGCATGTGTTTGAAAGGCAGACATCCATGGCCCACTCAAACAGACATCTCCTGCAGGAAAAGACAGGTTGCACGCAGGTGAAATAGGCATTGCGGAATGTTAGCCCATAACTGATGCCCAGCACAGCCAATGGGACACATCCGAAGTGAAGCTGCATGCGGGCACGGTACAGTTGCAACTGCCCGGGCTCGGCCTGGACCACAGGACGGTCAGACATGGCGTGAGAGCAATCTCAGAACCAGCGCTCAGCTGTACAGCAAAAGTAATGAGCTGAGACCGCTAAATGCAGTGTTGAAATTTGGAGCAATCACACCCAGTGGTACTCCCGGAAAAGCATGGAAGGAAGGGACAAGGCCAGAGCCCACAAGTCTGATAAAAAGTGTGCAACGGCTTTCAGCATCAGACGCTATCAATAATTTGTGTGTCAGTTCACCGCGAAAATAGTGGGAGAGCCGTGTTCAGCAGTGACTGAATAGCGTGGGACGGTCAAGACACCTGCAATTCCAAGGTCTCCGGTCTGGTGTGGGAGCGACTACTTGTCTGAACAGAGGCCCATTGTGCATGCACACTTATTGAAGTATGTTTTTGCTGTGTGAATGTGAGACCACAAATGACTATCCACAATCACTCATGGGGTAGTTAGCTGAACAATGCAACAAAAAGGACACGTCGTGCAACAGATCCTATATACGTGATGCCTGGCCTGTGCACGCAGCTGTGGTACTCATGCAGGAACAGCTAAGTGCTTTTTGAAACCAGATTTGGCGTGTGCATGTGTCAGGTACTGGTATTCATGTGGTTGAACATGCATAAATCGCACGTGTATTCAGAAAATCCCTGTGCAACAGTACTTGAGTGTGTTAATGCGACAATGTCCACATCGTCCACATGACAGGATGTGGTGTGATGCTGGCTCCTGTGGGCACACTGCTAAGGATTTCATTGTCTGCGCTATGTGATCTGTGACAACTTCTCTCATGTCCATGTTTGTTGGTACTTACCAGCCTCCAGTCCCCCCTCGATTCATGTGAGACTCTCTGGATGCATTATGGCAGGCACCTTCTCCTCCCATTCAGTGAAGGTTGGTGGTGGGCTGGGAGGACCGCCACCAGTTTTCTGTGCCGCCGCGTTGTTTCTCTGGGCCCGTAGCTTGAGCCGGCCCTTGGGGTCGCACCACCGCTTCCTGATGTCACGCACAGTGTGTAGGGTGATCCCTATGGCATTGACTTTGCTGTGGATCCTTGCCTGCATCTGATTCTTGCACGCAGGTGGGATGTGTTGGACCAGGTGCCCATACAAATGTGGTTCTGCCCTGATTGTCTCGTCTACCATCACTTTCAACTCTGAGTCGGTGAAGGTAGGCATTTTCTTGGGGGGTGCATGGTGCAAATGGATGAGGGGTGCAGGGTGCAAGGTGATGTTGGAGATACGTGTAGTGTGTGAGGTGTGTGGGTGGGAGAGGTGTTGTGTGGAGATATGTGGGTGTGATGTTGTTCAGTGTGGGTCAATGGTATCCTGTATTTCTGTCTCTGCTTGTGGTGTGCAAAGGCTGCTGGTCCAGGTAGGGGTTGGTTTTCTACTGTGGTATGTGGGTGTGTCCACATGAGTGGTGGCCTCCAGATGTCTCTTCCATGCTGCTCATGTCTTTCCCTACCAGGAGCAAGTTGGGGTGTATCATTGTGGCTTGTGTGTGTTGGTTGTGGGCGGCAGGGGGTACAGGCACACTGCGGGCGTTGTTGTGAAGTTGGTTCCGTCCACCATTCATTTGGCCTATGTGCGTGCGCGGCTGTCTGACGCAGTGCTCGGTCCGCCAGCTCCGCATTTTCATCGTAATTGGCCGTGCGGTCATGCCGCGGCAGGAGCGGCCTTTTTCGAGCCTTTGCACAGCTTTCCCCGTCTTACGCGGTCGGATTTGCAGCTTTTACAAACATGGTGGACGGTCTTTTGTGGCATCCTTCCGCCGCGGTCTGATTCTGCGTACATTGCATCGTAATTTGTCCGACGGAAATGCCATGGGTCATGCGGGGGATTCTTCCCGATACCATGGCGGTTGGAGGGCTTTTCCGTCCGTCAT
>CAWUFW010024586.1:0-57977 GCA_963921515.1 Calotriton arnoldi | reverse complement strand
CGATAAAAAACAGCTACTGTGGACACAGTTTCCTTTTGAAAGCAGCTTTAATACAAATCAATCACCAGCTCGACGCGTTTCGGGAAACACTCCCTTGCTCACGAGTACTGTGTGGCTTTACTTCCTGGCTATTAAATAGACATGTGATTGCATTCTAATAGCAAGTGACAACAGACTTCATGGCGAGTTAAATCACTCTTAGTCACAATCATTTTTACAAACTAAATAATAAGTGTCAAAACAAATTAAACATGTTTAAACTAACAGAACTATGAGCGCGGTATTACAATAATCCCTGAATGCAAGGCTAAAATAATAAACTTCACATTGAAATTACTCGGTAATGTCAAAAATTCATCGTTATTTTCAACGTGTCAATTTCATGGCCATTACTCATTCACAGTGCAAATAACATGATTTATGCACCAAAAATAAATCAAGCTGAAAATAATAAACAGCACCACATCAATTAGCCCCAGTGGGCAAATACATTGCAAAAAATCCATAATATTCGATCACTGTGATGACATTGTTATTACGTCGAAGATTCAATAAAGCTGTTATGCATGAACAGCATTACGTTGATTCGCCCCAGTGGGCAAATAACAATACGTTACGGACAAACCCAGCAATATTCAGTCATAATGGTGACTCCACCAATTAGAAAGATAATCTAGCTCTCTTGCCTTCTTCAAAAGGACCTTCACTCAAACGTTCTAAACTGTAACAGAAAAAACACAAACACAAAATTAATCCCTTCACATTAAAAACACACAATATTGAATAAAAACAGTCATTGCAATGGCTAAACTTCTGGGGAAAACAAGAAGACTCTCCTTGTCCCTGTTCTCTATTTACAATCCGGAGACATAAATAGCACAAATTATACTAGCCTAAATGAACTGCTAATTCCTCATCGCAGTTATGGCCTATTGGGACCAAAGTTCTGTACTGAATAATAAGCCTCGATTACAATCGTCGCAGTTCCTGAACTCGGTTACCACCTCGTTCCTTTGTTCTAACAGTATCCAAAACACAAAAACTCAATAAGTTGACGTTTTTATCGTGGTGGGTCTCAAAATGGCGAGCAACAGGATATTGTTTATCGCCGTTTTTGATTGCACGTAGTTGTTCAAGGACTCTTTTTTTAGCTTTATGAATGGTACTGCCAATGTACACTTTCTGACATGGGCAGACCAAAGCATAAATAGCATAGTCAGTATTACATGAAGTATGTTTAGCTATCACATACGGTTTGCACTCAGGGGATAATTTACATTCCTTGCGGTTTTTACTGTTTTTGCAGGCTTTACAGTTTCTGCAAGTAAAAATCCCTGAATGCCTAAGGTTCTTACGGGTGGCGGCTCAACTGCCCTGCATAAAGTGTCTTTCAGTGACTTCGTTTTTCTAAACGTAATCTGCGGAAAGGATCCCACGCTGTCAGCTAAATCTTTGTCAGTTTGCAAGACTGGCCAGTACTTGTTAATGCTTTTACGAACTTCTTGGGCTTGCCTATGGTATGAGGTGATAAATCTTATTTTTTGGTCAGAACTGACATCTTTCCTGTCTTTATCCACCAAAAGTGACGCTCTTGACCGGTTATCTACCTCTAGACTTGCTTTATTAATAGCTGATGCAGAATATCCTCTCTCTAGAAATCTCTGCCTCATTACTTGTTTTTCATTTACATAGCTTTCTTGTGTGCTGCAATTGCGCTTAGCTCGTATCAACTCACCTAAAGGTATGCTGTTAATAAGTGTGTTAGGATGGCAGCTACGCGCGTGCAACAGGCTATTGCCTGCTGTTGTTTTCCTGAAAAGAGAACTTTCCAGTTTGTTATCATGAATGAACAGTTTCAAATCTAGGAACTCTAGAGTTTCTCTTGACCAATTCTTTGTAAAATGTAAGTTGAAATTATTGGCATTAAGAGTTTCAACAAACTCATTGACTTCTTTCTCGTCACCTTTCCATACACAGAAAATATCATCGATGTAGCGAGTCCACATCACCACTTTATTATCAAAGGCTTTAACATTTTTAACCACCTCTGCTTCCCAAAATCCAAGATAGAGACCTGCAAACGATGGGGCAAAGCAAGTCCCCATCGATGTCCCAAGAGTTTGTTTAAATATTTTGTTGTCAAAAATGAAATAATTTTGTTTCAGACAAACTGACATCATTTCAATCAACATTTCCGTATGGAAAAATATGATATAGATCTTTCATTTAGGAAATGTCTGCAGGCTTTCAGTCCTAAATCATGGGGAATACAAGTGTACAAACTTGTTATGTCTAATGTTAGTAGTGAGTACTCGCTCTTCCATTCTAAAGTGTCTAGGCGTCTTAAAAAACTGCCCGTGTCTTTGACATATGAAGGCAGTTGTGTCACATATGTCTGCAAGAAAAAGTCAAAGTATCTTGACGTATTTTCCAAACAACTCCCCCTGGAAGAAACAATAGGTCTGCCAGGGGGGTCCTTTGGGTCCTTGTGAATTTTTGGCAATAGGTATAACGCCGGTAATGTAGGAAACTTACAAAACAAAAAATTATACTCATCCTTCTCTAGCAATCCTCTTTCTTTCCATTCATCAAGCTGTGCGTGGTACATTTTAATTGAGTGTTCATATTCCATTCTGTTACTTCTACTATACTTTTCAATATCAGATAGTTGTTTTAAACCTTCTTCAGTATATTTTTGTCTAGATTGCACCACAACATTCCCCCCTTTATCTGATTTTTTAATGACAATTGTGGTATCATTTTTCAGATTCTCAATTGCATAAGTTTGTGCCTGCGTCACATTATTCCAACTTTTCCATCTTTTTTTAGAGAGTTTCTCAAACTCTTGAACAACACCTTTTTCAAAGACATCAATTTGCCTCATTTTTAATTTGTGGTAAAAAAATAGACTTAGGCCTGAACTTAGTTTGTGCATTAAAGTCTAGAGGAATATTCTCATTAATTAAATTACTAACAGGGTCATTTTCAACCTCCACTTCATCAGCTAGTACATTCATTGTATGTAAAAGATCAACATCTTTAATGCTAATCAAACTTGGACTCTCTCTACTGTCACTAGTGCTGTTTACCACCTTTGTGGCGAACCATTTCTTAATGCGTAATTTACGTGTGAAATGAAATAAGTCTATACGACTCTGAGTGTAATTAAAATTATTTGAAGGACAAAATGTTAACCCCAACGATAAAAGTTCTACCTCATAGTTGCTCAAAGTCCGATCCGACAGGTTGATCACAGTCTTCTCATCCATTATTTCGTTTTGGTTTGGCCCCTTGTACGGCTTCCCACAGGGCTTCCCAACTCTCCAAGTGATGACTGATTTCTTTTGTCTCTTCCGCCTTTGTTTTCTCTTCCACGACCTCGAAATCCTCCCTGCTTGTTGGCTGTTTGTCTTCCTTTGGCCATCATGCTGAATTCGGTTAAAATGCTGGTTTTTACTCCATCAAACTCAGATGCATTTGATATGTCACTTCCACTGATCACACTTCCATCTGTGACACTTTCAGCGCCTGACTGATCTTCCAAGCTCTCAATTGGTTTAGGCGCATTAGTTATATTCATGGCTGAAGGAGAAGTTGTGTTTCGCAGCTTGTCATACCTTTTTGCAAATGTGAGAATCTGCCCTTTTTGGTAATCAACCAAATCGCGTTGGAATTTGCGCTGTTTTCTGAGTTTAATATCTTCTTCTGTTTTATCAAGATTACGTTCAATTTTGTCCATTTCCTTTTGGAATTCCTCATGTTCACACTGCCCTTTTAATTGTGATGAGATGCTTTCGATGATCTCAGTCTGTTTATCACAGTCTTTTCGTGCATATTTAACCAATAACTTCAACATAATCACTGAACAATTATGGTTATTGCTGGCCCATTCATTCACCAGCTCTGGTTCTGGATCAGTAAAAGTTGGTGTTATAAAGATCCGGAGTCCTCGCGGTATTCTCCCAACATCAACGTACTTTTGGAGGGTTGTTGCCTCCCACCATTTGTTTTGTTCAGTTTTTAATGCTTTCCACAGTCAGCCCCAAAGCTGTCTTTTATTCGATGCGCCTGATGAACTGCTTGCCTGCGCATTTGTCTCCGTATTTTCACTTTCATTAAAATGTTCGAACATTTTGCCAGCTGCTTCTGACCTTTTAACATTCCTGGTTGCTGACATAAAGATTACTGTTTAAATTACACCGCTGTCCCTGCGGTGCCGCTTTACTTGGAACGTCACGGCTGAAATTGCTCAATCACAGCCTTGACAGCCGCCTGCTGAGTGTTCGTCTGTTACTGCTCGTACTTCCTTATCGCCGAAGAGTCTTTGCACAAAGAGACCATGCTGTCCCTGAAGCCCCTCTCTCCTCGTCAGTCAGTATTCACGAGCGAATTTCTTGCACTCAGCGGGTAGGGGATTAGTTAAACAAACAACCGCCAAACGGTGCTCGCGCACCGTAATCGCCTTACCCCTTCCTCTCCTCAGCGGCGGTCCACAGCAAGGGGGCGAGCCTCATTAACATCCAAACCAACGCCGTTTACGATAAAAAACAGCTACTGTGGACACAGTTTCCTTTTGAAAGCAGCTTTAATACAAATCAATCACCAGCTCGACGCGTTTCGGGAAACACTCCCTTGCTCACGAGTACTGTGTGGCTTTACTTCCTGGCTATTAAATAGACATGTGATTGCATTCTAATAGCAAGTGACAACAGACTTCATGGCGAGTTAAATCACTCTTAGTCACAATCATTTTTACAAACTAAATAATAAGTGTCAAAACAAATTAAACATGTTTAAACTAACAGAACTATGAGCGCGGTATTACAATAATCCCTGAATGCAAGGCTAAAATAATAAACTTCACATTGAAATTACTCGGTAATGTCACAAATTCATCGTTATTTTCAACGTGTCAATTTCATGGCCATTACTCATTCACAGTGCAAATAACATGATTTATGCACCAAAAATAAATCAAGCTGAAAATAATAAACAGCACCACATCAATTAGCCCCAGTGGGCAAATACATTGCAAAAAATCCATAAAAAATACATAATATTCGATCACTGTGTTGACATTGTTATTACGTCGAAGATTCAATAAAGCTGTTACGCATGAACAGCATTACGTCGATTCGCCCCAGTGGGCAAATAACAATACGTTACGGACAAACCCAGCAATATTCAGTCATAATGGTGACTCCACCAATTAGAAAGATAATCTAGCTCTCTTGCCTTCTTCAAAAGGACCTTCACTCAAACGTTCTAAACTGTAACAGAAAAAACACAAACACAAAATTAATCCCTTCACATTAAAAACACACAATATTGAATATTGCAATGGCTAAACTTCTGGGGGAAACAAGAAGTCTCTCCTTGTCCCTGTTCTCTATTTATTATGGATTTTTTGCAATGTATTTGCCCACTGGGGCTAATTGATGTGGTGCTGTTTATTATTTTCAGCTATTAGAATGCAATCACATGTCTATTTAATAGTCAGGAAGTAAAGCCACACAGTACTCTGAGCAAGGGAGTGTTTCCCGAAACGCGTCGAGCTGGTGATTGATTTGTATTAAAGCTGCTTTCAAAAGGAAACTGTGTCCACAGTAGCTGTTTTTTATCGTAAACAGCGTTGGTTCGGATATATATATATATATATATTTGGTGCAGGAGGTTCGCACATTAAAAGAAGTATTTTACCTTCATATCCGTGAGTGCGCCCGTTTTTGGCTTCCTACTTTGTTTGCCAGAGTGGATACATATATATATATATATATATATATATATATATATATATATATATATATATATATATATATATTGGTTATTGGTGGTTCAGCACTCACACTAATAGTATCAACTGATCTATTGAGTATAAGTTCAAATTAAATTTCCTTCCCTTCGCACCAGTAGTATTCTTGAAAACATAATACATGGCATGGGATCAATACATGTAGCGAAGATGTCTGTATTCATATAATTATTTCTTCATTTTCTTCATAAAAACACGCCATTGCACAGTAGTCACAGTAGCCAACGCGTTTCGTCCTACACAGACTTCTTCAGGGCTCAAATTTATGTGCTAGACATCTCTAGATCAAGAAGAGGTTGTAATATAAAGAATGTTCAGTCTCGTGTCTTCCCGTTTGGTATGGCAATTAGAGTTTGTGTGCTCTAAGGAGAAAAATAAGTTTCATAGCGTCTGAAACTTATTTTCTAAGGTTCAGGCTGTGTTTTTGTCCTCTTCACCTTCGTCCAGGTCTTCCATGTCCTGCTGCACCTTGACAACGACGGACCGGCATTCTGTTTTGACGAACCCGAAGGTAGGTATTCGTAGTGTGTGCTGTTATACATTGCTTGGTTTGTGTATGTTGGTAGGGTGCAATGCAGAATGTACACATAATGGTCACAACACATCACCTACATACGCTGCACAGACAGAATATCGAGTTTTAAATGTCGACATACACAAATATCGAGTTGGAAATATCGTGATGCAGAAATATCGAGAGCAAGAATATCGTGGTCAAGAATATCCACTTGGAGGTAAGAAATATCGTTTTTAAAATATCGAAGTCATTAATATCGTTTGCAAAAATATAGGGGCATATTAGCAAGACCCACGTTAAAATTATCGCCTTTTTAGCGGCAAGAAACTGCCGCTAAAACGGCGATAATGGGCTTGCTAATATGCGTTATGGAATTCCAATAGAAGCCCAGGTTAGATGTCCTGCACATCTAACCTGGGCTTCTATTGGAATTCTATAACGCATATTAGCAAGCCCATTATCGCCGTTTTAGCGGCAGTTTCCTGCCGCTAAAACGGGGATAATTTTAACGTGGGTCTTGCTAATATGCCCCATAGTTGTATAAAATATCGATGTTTTAATTAGTGTTATGTATTTTAGTATGTATTTTAAAAGTATGTGAACTATTTTTTTGTATAAGTATTGCTTTTGTTTTTTAATATATGTGTTACATTTTTAGTAGTTATTAATTTTATTTTAATTTAATTTTGCGTTCTTTAGTTCTGTAGAGGGTTGTGGCTTATAGGGGAATAGGGTGGAAGTAATTTAATTATAATATTAGTTTTTTATTTATTTATTAGTATTTATTAAATTTTAATTTTATAGTGTTAACTGTGGGAATTAATTTATTATTAATTAATTAATTAATTGGTAACTATGTTAATTGTGTCATTTTTTTAGGAGTGGGTTGTGGGTTTATAGGGGAATAGGGTGGGAAGTAATTTGATTATAATAAATAAATATTTTTATTTATTAATATTTATTTAATGTATATTTTATTGTGTTAATTGCGGGAATTAATTTAGTATGACTTATTTATTAATTGCTTGTTAATTATTAATTGGTAATTAATTATGTTAATTGTGTTATGTTTTTTAGGAATGGGTGGTGGGGTTTATAGGGAATAGGGTGGGACGTAATTTATTTATAATTAATTAATAATTATTTGTTAATTAATGCTAATTAATTAATTAAAATTTAAATATGGCAATTGTGTAATTAATTTTAGATGTGAGATGTGTGGTTTATAGTGGTAAAGGGTGGGAAGTAATATCTTTTGAATTAATTAATAAGTTGTTAATTGTTATTAATTTATTAATGTTAAATTAGTTATGGAAATTGTGTAATGATTTTCAGGTGTGGGTTGGGGTGTTTATTGGGGTAGAGGGTAGAAAGTTATTTATGTTTAATTATTAATTAGTTGATCCTTATTAAGTCATCAATTCATAAATATTTATGGTAATTGTTTATTGTTATTTTGTGTGTGGGTTTTGGTTATATAGGGGTAATGTTCGGGAGTAAATTAATTTTTATCTGTTTTAATTTGTTTTTTTATTAATTATATTTCTTTAATTGATAATTAATTATGTTAATTATAGAGGTACTTTAAAAAAAAAAATTAGATGTGTGTTGTGCATTGTGTGGTGTTATAGGGTAGGAAATAAAAAATATTAAATTTATGTAATAATTAATGTTTTTGATTATAAATAATTTCTATTGAAAATAGTTATTTGTTTGTAAATTATTTTTAAATCTTTAAAAAAAATCTTTCTAGGTATTTGTTAGATATTTTTAACATTATAATATGTTTTTATCTTTTGTAAATTTTTAATATTTTTATATATGTTTTTTAAAATCTTTTGTGTTGTAGTTAATATTTTGTTTTTTTTAAATTCGAACTTACTCCAATGGGAATATTAATTTTTACCCCTCTGCTATCCAACACTTTCCCTACTGTTGCACTCGCTGGAGTGGGAATAGTAAGTTTTACCTCTCCGCTATCCAACACTTTCCCTACTGTTGCACTCACTGGAGTGGGAATAGTAAGTTTTACCCCTCCGCTATCCAACAGTTTCCCTTCTGTTGCCCTCACTGGAGTGTGAATAGTAAGTTTTACCCCTCCGCTATCCAACACTTTCTCTACTGTTGCACTCACTGGAGTGGGAACAGTAATTTTTACCCCTCCGAACACATCACAGGCCAACTACCACCTATCCCCACTTTAAAACATTTAATTGCAAAATTTAAAAAACCCACCAGCGACACTCCTTCTGCCCCTAGAAGATACCAAGGCATACAAATACCTGAACATTTAACTATGACACATAATGAAGAACCTTTCCTTTTACATGAAACCCTAAATAATGAGAAACAAATCCGAATTTTCTCTACAGCAAATAACTTACTAAAATGTAGCCAATGTCAAATGTAGATGATGGATGGAAACTTCAAAATGTGTCCCAAACTATTCACTCAGATATAGACCATACATGGTGAATATCAAAATACAAATATTCCTTTTATATATGCCCTACTACCAAATAAACAAAGCAGCACTTACTACGACCTCTTCAACATAAAACATATAACTACTACCCCTAAAATATAATCATAGACTTCGAGCAAACCATGATTCAAACCCTTTTAAAAATGTACCCCCACACAGCCACTTAAGACTGTTGCTAACATTTCAATCAAAGCATATAGCCTCCAACAATCTGCGCTTAGGGCCTGAATACAACTTTGGAGGTGCGGCGCCAGGTCCTCCCCACCGCCGCACTGCCAAAGCCGTGGTCAGGCCGCCCGCCAGATTAGGAGTTTCCTCCTCTCTGGTGGGCTTTGTTTTTGACGTTCTCATGGCGGTGCCCTGAAAATGGGCACTGCAATGGGGTCCCCTTGTGCCTCTGCGCCCTGAGGTGCATGCAGAGGGGCAACACATGTGTCCCACTGTATGCATGGGGTGCATGCATACAGTGAGGCACATGCTGTGCCCCCCTGCATGCACCTCAGGGTGCAGAGGCACTTTCCTCTCTGTCAGGGTTTTCATGGAGCAGGAACCGCCATGAAAAGCATGACAGAGAGGAAACTCTTATATGCTTGGCAGGACCGTGGTGGTCCCGCCAAGCTTATTGTTGCCTCCTGACCGGCACAACACTACCAGGAAACTGTGGTTCCCTGGCGGCTGCGGCAGGGCAATGGCGGTCCGACCGCACTAATTATAATAGGGCGATCAGGAGAACGCCGCCGCCGCTCACCCATGAGTCTGGCGGTACGTGGACCGCCAGACTCGTAATTAAGCCTTAGGTGTAGAATATTTACAAACAGCCAATTTGCATTTGAAATCAGAAAAATGATACCACTAACCTATATCCCTGTCACAGAGGTAGCCAACCACTACAATTTACTAATAGAAAGCTCTTTATTTATAAAGTTTTATATAGCACGAACATGACCCTAGAGGGTATCAGAGCACTTTACATTACACCGTTCGGAAACATTAGATGGTTGAGGGGGTAATATACATACATTCAATATTCGACATTAAATACAAAAAGAGGTAGATGGTGGTAGATAAGATAACATATGTTGCTAATGGTCACGTATGATTTAAAGTCTTAGGATGTGAATTTGTTCATTAGAAGCATTTTTACTTCTTTTTGAAGGAGAATGAGGAAGGGATTCTGCGTACATCTGGTGGTAAGGAGTTCCAAATCTTCGGTGCAATACCTGAGAAGGCTCTGCAACACGTTCTCTTTTGTGGAAGGATTGTGGTTTCAGTAGTAGTGAACTCGCGCTTCGCGAATGTCTGCAACCTCCCGACAGCTCTAGCTTTTGTGCTAAGTAACTGGGGGTTTTGAGTTGCAGGGCTTTATGGGTCATGCAGGCGATCTTAAGTTGTATTCTTGCCTCGTATGGTAGCCAGTTCAGTTCTTTCAAGGTCGGAGAAATGTGGTTATTTCTTTTTGTTCCAGAGACCAGCCTGGCCGCAGCATTAAGAGATGCCCTCAGCGGGGCCAGCTTGTATTTGGGAAGTCCGCATAGAGTGGTGCTTCCGTAGTCCAATCTTCACAACACTAGGGCTTGTACCACCATTTTTAAGTCAGTCTGTGGGAGGAAGTGTTTAAGTTTCCTTTGGAGACTCATCTGATGATTAGCTCCCTTGGTGGCATTACTGATATGCGCCTGCATATTCAAGTGTTTGTCTAAGGTGATTCCCAAGGATTTAGCGGAGTCAATGATGTGGGGAGAGCAGTCAAAGAATGTTAGATGCTTCAGCCCGAGGTCTATCTTGGGTGTGTGGTTGGGGGGGAGATGAGGAGCAATTCCGTTTTTTTGGTGTTGAGCATGAGGTGGTTGCCAGTGAGCCAACTTTGAGTATTATGCAGAATAGCGTTGAGGAAGATGAAGTCTTCTGGGGAGGAGATTTTCATATACAGTTGTGTGTCGTCTGCACACAGGTGATATAGAATGTTCGCAGAGTTCAATGTGTTTGCCAGGGGTTCCATGAGTAGATTAAAAAGAATAGGTGATAGTGCTGAGCCCTGTGGGACCCCTAGGGTGACCATGGAGGGTTGAGAGAGTGATTGCTTCATCTTGATTCTTTGGGTTCTGTTGTTTAGGAAAGAGGTAAACCATTGTAGCACGGGGCCAGATAGACCCATCCTTCGTTCCAGTAGGGACAGTAGGTTGCCATGTTTAACCGTGTCAAAAGCGGAGGATAATATCAAAAGACATGATTCATTATGGTCTAACATTTTTAATATGTCGTCCATTATGTGTGTGAGTGCTGATTCAGTGCTGTGTCCTTGACGGAAGCTGGATTGGTGTTGGTCTAGGAGGTTGTTATTCTCAATGTGATTGCATAATTGAATTTGTACACATTTTTCTAGTAGTTTCGTCAGAGTGGGGAAGTTGGATATAGGGCGGTAGTTGTTGAGATCTGAGGAGAGGGAGTTGACTTTCTTTAGTATGGGTGTTACCTGCCCTACTTTAAGGCAGCCAGGTATGATGCCTTGCCTAAGAGAGACGTTTACTATCTTTGACCATAAGGGTAGAATAGAAAGTTTTATCATTTTGAATAATGAAGGAGGTAAAGGATCAGTGAAGTGATTAGAGGGATTAATCGCTAGAAGAGTGTTATAGATTTTGTTTTCAGTGTAGGGCGTGAAGGTGTGCCAAGAGGCATTGTTTTTTGGAGTTTCCACGGGTATACTAAATTGGTCCTTGATCTGGGAGTAAAATGTAGACTCATGATCGGTAGCTTGTGGAAGGGCATTCTTAGATTTTATGTCGTATTCAATGGTTTTTGTTTTTTCTAGGACGAAATTGGCAAGCTCCTCGCAGCTAGGGGTAGCCGACTCTCTTAGTTCCGTAGCGTTTGGTGTGTTGAGCGATTGTTATTTGACTATTTCAAATAATTTTTGGGGACGATTAATGGCTTGGTTCAGCTGGGTTCTAAAGAAGTCCGCCTTAGCCTTTAAGATTTTCCTATTGTATGTATTTCTCAGCGCTCTAAGGTGATTTAGGTGTTCAATAGAGGGTACCGATTTCCATATTCGTTCAGCTGATCTTAGCTTGTGCCGGTCAGAGTTCGTATTCTCATTGAACTATGGTTTGGGGATTTTGGTGGAAACGTTTTTTTTTTTGGAGGGGAGCAGTTGAGTCAAGTATTTCAAGCATAGTGGAATCGTAAAAGTCTCTGAGGTCATGAACGTCTACCATGCACGTCTTGGGGATCAGGTCAGAGTTGCATCAGTTTACTAGGCCGATAGGGTTGATATTCTGGATATTCCTTTTCCATTGTTTTGTTTTTGTAGGCTGGCATCTTTTTGGAGTCACCTCAATATTTATAGAGAAGAAGATGCTGTAATGGTCAGTCCAATCACAGGGGATAATGGAATCTAATGAGACATTGTTCGTTTTAGCTATGATGAGGTCTAATGTCTCTCCCTTGTTGTGGGTTGGACTGTCACAGAATTGGGTCAGATCCTGATCTGACATGAAGGATTTAAGACAGCTTACAGCATGATCGTTCATATTATTCAAGTGGAGAGTGAAGTCTCCTAGAAAAATCTGCAACACTTAGGATTTGTCGTTTGATGTAATGACTTCCATTATCTGTTCAATGAACGGCAGATTATCACCGGGGGCGTGGTATATTATGTGAAGTTTGCTAATGAGGCACTTGTCATTTGAGATGTTGATGCAGAGATATTCACAGGTGGATAAAGAGACGGTGTCTGTTTGATTAACTGAGATTGTGCTTCGGTAAAAGCAGGCTAACCCGCAGCCGGGTTTCACGGTTCTGTCTAGGCGGATTATGTCATGAGTAGGAGGGACCAGTAGGTCTGGGATAGGAGAGGAGGAACTATTTAGCCATGTTTCAGTAAGGATGACAATGTCAAGCTCTAGCAACAAAATGAAGACAAACTAAGCCCCCTAATGGATTATTTTAAAGACACTTGGGTTGGCAGACTGCATCGTTCCCGACACAGATGCCAACACAAATTCCAAATACCATGGTGGAAGTTCTTTGCCAGCAACTTGGCAAAGGATAGCACAATGCCTTCCAATCCACACAAGGCAGAACCCAAACCTATACTCTATGGGCCTCATTTACAATTTTGTGATGCACAGCAGTGCTGCAAGCCTTTTTGCTGCGCTGCAGTACATCAAAACAAAAGGGCAGGAATGCACCTTATCTATGAGATACAGTGCATTCCTGTCCTTTCCCCCTGCAGTGGTGCACAATGGGCTGATATGCACCAACGCAGGCACCCTTGCGCCATAGTGTAAGGGTGTCTGCGTTGTAGGGGTGATTGTTTTTGTGGAGGAAGGGATACCTTCGTGCACAAAAACAACCACAAGAGGTGTTTTCCTCTTTCTATGTGTGCTGCAGCATCTCTGAATGGCGGTAGTGCCGCTGTAGGGATTACAATATCTCTTTTTGACAGCCTTTTCATGTTGGGAATGGGGTCCCCAATCAGGCCCCGTCTGTTGTGGGCCATTGAAAAGTGGCCCTGGGGGCACATGTAGTGCCCCCACTCACCTCTGCGCACCGTATGCCATGCACAACATGGCACCTGGCACACGGTGCATGGACATGCAGGAGTTGCTGCACTGTGTTGGCATGTGCTGTGGCCCTTTCCCATGGCCACAGCATGCCCCCACCATGTTGACAACCGCCATCCTTGCAGTCACATCGCAATACGGCAGTCGGACCACCTGCATGCTTGTCAGCCGTCTCTTGACCGCCGCAAGAGCGACCGGCGGTCTGACCAACTGGCATCGTAATGATGTCCAATGATTTTATTATATTTCTAAATACCAACAGTATGAATAAAATAAACTTTTTCTGCTACATACAAATACAATTAAAGGAATTCAAACTAAAATTATAAAATGAAATATTCACACTCCAACACAATCCAATTTTTTAAAAGTGTTTATGGCTCTGGGTTCAATGGTAAAGTCGGGCTACTTTACTATTCCCACTCCAATTTAAACCAATTTGGTGAAGGTTTTGGACACTAAAGGGGTAACATTTACTATTTCTACTCCAATCTAACCATACTGGGGGAAAGTGTTAAATGCTAAAGGGGTGCCATTTACTATTCCCACTCCAAACTTAATCAATTTGCGGAAGGCAGTGGACACTAAAGGGGGGACATGTACTAATAGCACTCCAATTTAACCATATTGGAGGAAGATGTTGGACACTAAAGTGGTTACATTAACTATTCCCACACCAATCTAAGGTTATATGAAGAAGATGTCAGATGCTAAAGAGCTGAAATTTACTATATACACTTTAATCTAAATCATTTTAAAAAGGTAATACAAATGAATTGTTATATACACAATCAATGTTCCGTACACACACACATTTTCATAACTATAAACTACAATAAAATGTAATCTAAAGACACACTAGCCAAAATGGCAAACCTTTATATACATATTTAAACATAAAAATATGAAAGCAGTACTACAATTAATAATTAATATAAATATAAAAACAACTTTACACCATAAAAAACTAGAATCATAATTTATCTAAAAAATAATTATTATTTACAATTATAATTTCAAAACAAAATAAATATAAAATATTTGTATTTTTAGAAATATTTTCTCAAAATGTTTTACATTGTAAAAGTTTATATAAAAATACATTCTGATTATTATACATTTTAAAAACCAATTTGTAAATCTTTAATTTTAAATTGTTTTAATAATTTACATTTTATATATTTAAAAAATGTTAGTTTTAAATGTAATACCATTAATATATATATTATCTAGTATTAAATTAAAATGTATTAAGAATATTAACATGACAAAATAAATTCAAAATATTTGTATAATTAAAAATATTTCCCAGAAATTCTTTTAAATTTGAAACTTTTATAATAAGTAATTTCTAATTATTTAACCTTATTAAAATAAAGTTAAATATCTTTATTCTGTAAATTATTTTAATAAATTATTTTTAAGTTAAAAAATATTTTAGATTTATCATTAATATATGTTTTAATTAATATTACATTTATTAAAAACATTAAAGTAACAAAATACATTTAAACATTGTAAAATTTTAATTTATATATCATTAAAATTATTACCATACATTTTACTTTAAAATATACACTTTTTAATAATCTCCCCACCTTTAACCCCTAAAAACAAAATATCCCACTACTAAAAGGAAAGTATAAAACCATTATTTATATACATCAACACAAATAACAATCCAAATGTCAACTAATCAATTATCTTACTAAAACACAAATATTTTTTTATAGGCATGTACAATCAAATATAACAAAATAAATGACATACTAATTAACACTTACTAACAATATTACATAAAATGATATTTTCTACATCTATATGTTTTACAAGGATATTAAAAACAACACTAAAAACAATATTTTTACATTCGATATTCCTGTCGACTATATTTTTGAAATTCCAGTATTCTTGACACAATAGTTTTGAATTACAATTTTTTTTCCCGATATTTTGTCTGAACACCTATGCGTGGTCACCCCAGATTTTACATCTTTTTCTAGATCTTAATTCTTTTCCCTGGCATTAGAAACTTTGTGTGCCTGCTAAACAGCAGTAAAGGTATTGTGCACCCTCTTTAAACATGGTTAAATTGACTTACCCCTGACTGACATTAATTTGCCTGCAAGTCATTAGTATGTAGTAGAGCAAATTCTCCCAGGGCCTGAAAGTTAAATGCCACCTTTGGACTCCAGCACCTATAGTGCCATCCACTGGATTGGCACGTAAAATATGGCTTCAGGCCTACCATGTGTTGCCTGACTGCTGATGTTTAAATCTGAAACTTGACCTGTCAAAATAACTCCTTTTGACAAGCGTGAAACTCTGCTTTTAAATATTAATAAGTCATCCCTAAGTACAATTTGTTGCCCAAAAGGTAGGGTACCTGGTATTTAAAAGTGAAATATGTGCAAAATTAAATTTGGTATGTTCCTCCAGTGACTATTCCCTAAAAGCTTTTTTCAGTGACAGGGCTGTAGCTGGATCCTAGAGAATGGCAAAGTACTGTTTAAGAACTTTAATCCGGAATCAGATAAGCCAGTCATCCAAAGACTAGTTTTCATATTTATTAAAAGCCAAATTCATTGGAAAAGTCAGAGTTGTAATAAATATTTAGGAACAGTAGCTTGTAGAAAGTTACCTTTCCCTGCTTGAAGCTCCTGGAAGCTAAATTGTATTACCCTGACAGCAGCTACCCAGTCTGCACGTAGACATAATGTGGTGTGAAAACTACTTTCAGAGCAGGGGCAATAGCCTCGGTGTGAGGAGGTTTCTTTCATCCCCTCTATGGAAAACCAGTTAGTGGGGATTCATTAACTTGTAAAGCATCTGCACTTTCATAGGGAAATGTATGATGAGACCTGGAGATTGCAACCTTTTATCCCCCAGTAAGGCTAGCTTCAAGCCCAGTGGGAGGGAAGCTACCCCCAGAATTGGATTTGAGTGACAGGGCCGGCTTTTGCACTGGTGGCGCCCTGTGCGACAATGATTTTGGGCGCCCCCCCAATGACCACCTCCGCAATGGATTCCCGCACCATAACCCTTTAACTGTCTCCATAACCACTCTCTCTCAGATGCATTTAATTAGTTTTATAGTCACTCATAAAAGTGAAGGGTGTCAGAGCA
The DNA here is from genome assembly GCA_963921515.1 of Calotriton arnoldi. Lineage (NCBI taxonomy): Eukaryota > Metazoa > Chordata > Amphibia > Caudata > Salamandridae > Calotriton > Calotriton arnoldi. The sequence continues at coordinate 41,472 of CAWUFW010024586.1, read as the reverse complement.
CTTTACATTGCACACACATTACAGAGACAATCAATCATATATGTGTAAATCAGTGTATAGGAAACATTATATAAGACGGAGTACTACAAGGGGTAGGATTTATATGTCATCCATACTGGTAGGGAGTGTAGTTTAGGGGGGCTTGGTCTGGAGAAGCACAAACTCAGAATTTGAAACGTAACACCATGGTTGGGGGTTCTCTTTAATAATCAGAAATGATTTCTACCCAAATGAACCCTTTGTGAAACATTAAGATAATGAAAGCCAGGGGAAAAAATCAATACGCTCTAATCTATACTTGAAGTTTGCATTTCAGTTCTTTGATGACAGTTAATAGCTCACTGTTTTACATTAGGAGTTTAAGTTGTAAACTGCAAGTAACAAAAGGAAGTCTCTGACGAAAGCAGTAACCCACTGACCTATTTATGTTATATTCACTTTGTGATTTGCCTGGTAAACATTCTTTGCAGCAGGCATATTAACCCTCTGCACCACCTTATGAGGAATCAAAACTTCCAGCAGTCAAAACTTCAACTAGACAAAACTATGGTCTCTCTCCGGGAAGAACATTAATCACTGGAGTTAACTTGACATTTTTATTATTGGATGAAAATTGCTGGAGGCCAGGAAGGCGGCAGCGTGTGCTTTAAAAAACAATATAAAGTAGCAAACAGGCGCCCCCATGCGAAGTCTGCACCCGGGGCGGTGGCACCGGTCGCACCGCCCTAGAGCCGGCACTGTTGAGTGACCACAGAGGAGGGGACTGCTGATTTCCCTGATCATGCTTATGGGTGAACACAAGAGCTCTTCTCAATGGGAGAAGAGTTTCTCCATCTTGGATTTTAGAAGTAGGATACACTATAGGATTGTGCGCAGTAAGGCAAACAGGATGTGCTGCAAAAGTGGCTTAGGTTGCTCCTGGGAGCTTTTACCTCATTGGTTAGTGAGGAGTCAGGAGTCCCCTACACCCACTAGCTGGTGCATACCATAAATGCAGCATCCCAAGGCACCCTCCTCACAACACGTTACCCAGTGAAGATCATCGAAAAATTGGTTATTAGGGAACTTTCTCAGTTCCTAGAAGCTAATGATAAACTGGAGGATGTGCAGTTTGGCTTTCGTCCTGGACATGGGACAGAGACTGCTTTGGTGACCATATTAGATGATCTTCGAATGCGGGCGGACATGGGACAAGCCTCCATCTTGATTTTGTTGGACCTGTCCGCCACATTTGATACGGTTAACCATGCGGTACTCTTGGATAGGCTTGCTAGAGTAGGTGTGAGTGGATTGGCACTGAAGTGGTTTCAATCCTACCTCTCAGATAGAGAACAGGCGGTTGCTCTCCCCCCGTATCAATCCATGTATAGGAAAGTTTTACATGGGGTACCACAGGGATCTGCAATCAGCCCTATCTTGTTTAATATTTATATGAAGCCACTTGTGACTGTTATTAAGTCACATAACATTAGTCTAGTGAACTATGCTGATGATACCCAGTTGATTTTATCTCTGGAAGGTTGTCAGGCAACTTCACTTGAAAAATTTCATAATTGTATGCAAGATACGGCTCTCTGGCTTCAAAATAACTATTTGCAATTCAATGGGGAGAAAACTGAGATTCTGTGCTGTTCAGTGGGGAAGGTTCCTTATTCACTACCCACGGGGTTCTGGCCACTACCAGTGACAGCCCCTTTGACCCCGACAAATGTAGTTCGTAATCTAGGGATCAGTTTTGATGGTAAATTAAGCCTTGAGTCCCAAGTGAATCAGACAGTTGGGAAATGCTTTGCCCTGCTGAGGGTGTTACGAAGAATTCTCCCACTGTTGCCTAAGTATACCAGGCCACTGATAGTGAGAAGCATTATCCTTAGCCAACTGGATTATTGCAACGCTCTACTGCTGGAGTCTCCTAAATATTTGATGGAGAAACTCCAGAGAATTCAGTCAATGGCAGCCAAGCTGGCACTTATGAGACCTCGCCAGTCTTCTCTTTCTCAGGCCCTGGCTGAGCTCCACTGGCTCCCAGTTGTACAGTGGGTGCAATTTAAATCTATGTGCATAGTTTTTAAAGCTTTACATGGCATTGGGCCCAAGCCCTTACAGAGTAGATTTGAATGGTATGTTCCTCTGCGCAATCTTCGCTCCTCCTCAGCAAAACTGATGAGAGTGCCTAGGTTCAGAAAAGTCAGATCTGGTGGAAGAGCTTTCTGCGTTGCAGCAGCTTCGGCGTGGAACAAATTACCAACTGAACTTAGACAGATAGATGATCTATTGTCTTTCAGAAAGAAATTGAAGACCTGGCTCTTTCCCAGGGTATAATATAGTGTTTTTTTCAACTGCCCCTATATTCTAAGATAATTGACCTATGTGCTCAAGCGCCAGGATACCCGTGGGGTCGCAGTGCGCTCTATAAATTTTATATACAATACAATACAATCAGAAGAGGACTGGACCTGCTGCCTGTGATTTGACAGGAGCCCTGAACGATTGGACTCACTCCCACATGTACCCAGGATAAAGAAGTAAACTTGATCTTCTGTCTGACTATAGGGAACTTGGGGTCATCCTGGATTTGTACAGCTAGCATTGAATACAAGTTGACTTTTAACTATGCATTGCTGTGCCCAATGGTACCAAATCTGGTATCCCCAGAGTACAAGGCTGGCCCTCAAAGTGGGAATTGGGAGATGAAACCGATTCCTTGGGGCCTTTGTCTTGCCAGCTACAACCAATGAATTCTGGCATCTTCCCTCCCGAGAAAAGGACACAGAGCAAAACACTGCCAGGGCAACATTGGGTATCGTCTTCTTTGAATGCTTTGGGCGAAGCTCTACCGTATAGCACTTTGAGTAATGGTAGTTATCAAAAATAGATGATCCTTCCCATACATTTAACCCTTCTTCACCACTTGCATAGGACAATGCGGTACATAGATATTGTAGGAAAATGCCTCTTTTTGTATTGCCACCCCCAAAGTTTTGGACTGATGCTGCTGTTTTTCGACTCTTAGAGTGCACTGAGGCTTGCTAACTAGACCTCAGTGGCAGTGCCCTAAACCTAAAGTTTATGTCAAATTGGCTGTACCCAATTGGAAATGGCTAACTTACCTGTGAGACTTTGGTAAATGGTACCCTGGCACCCAGGGCATGTAAGGTAGAGGGGCATCCTAGGGCTTGCAACACTGATTGTGCCCTCCTGGAGGTCTTCCAAGTAAAGCATATACCCTAGTCCACCACTGCAGACTAGTAGAGCCATTGTGTACTGCTAGCCCGACTTTACCATTGAAACCAGAGCCATAAGTCTTGCAAACGTCGTATGTATTTAAGAATAGGTATTATATACAAAATTCACAATGTAATGGTTGCTTCATCATGTGAAAAAAGGTGATGAAAAATGTGGTCGTGCAAAGTGACAAGTGAATGACTATGTACAATTAAAATATTGAAAACAAGAATTGCAGTGCACACATGCAACCGCATGACAGCCTGTCTGTAAATGCAGTATGTAGCCTATTCTATTTCCATAAGGTAGAGGTAGAACTTTAATCCATTAATTTCGTCCCCGAGGATGTTGTATCAGTCCAGGCATAAGCTAATATGTTGTCGACGTTTTGACCCAGGGAATATAATGGTTGTTCAAAACCTTACACACGGATCTTCATCAGGACAGAAATGAGGGGCAACCTACGGTATGAAAATCGATCTCCCCATTAATGGGTGAACAATAGAATGCGAGGGAAGGCACAGGGGCTCTTCTCCTAGGGGTCAAATGTCCAACAGTATCCAAAAAGAGATCACTTCTTAAAAAGGTACAGCAACTAATCCAGGAAACTAAACATTTCTCCAAAATTGTAGGAGGTGAGTCATTTTTTCAAATCAAAGAATAAAAGGTGGGAGAGCCCTTCTATGGCAATCCAGAATGGGTCCTCCTGACACAATGTATCCTCTTCTCCCTCTCGGCTGCAATTGAGGTAGACAGGCTGGCATGGGAGGCAGAGAAGGGAACCCAGTCGCCAAACTGGTTTTCCAAGGGGTGTGTAGCCCTGAGGTAGCCACACTCTGGGAAGGGCTAGTCAGGTTGAAACACCACGAGAGGGTTCTTGCCATCTTGGGAGTGTGTAGAATGGTGCATCTTGGGATAACCAGATGCCACACTCCCCAGGAAGTGGTCACCAGGTGGGAGGGAACCTGGTAGCCCATTGGATACCAACCGTCTCCTGTCCTGAGAGCACTTTCTGAGCATAAAGTGGGCACCCCTGGCACTCAGACCTCAGATCTTGCCCAACTTGGAAGAAGGACCAAAGAACGACTGCCCTGCTGCACTGAGGGGCCAGCAAAGAGAGGCTACACCTATGAGAACTGCACCTGCTGCACCTGGTGGCTAGCAAAGAGATGGACTGTGTCTGCCATATCTTGCTTGAGGAGAAGCTGTCTCCAGGGCCCAGTCAAGCCAAGAGAACTCCAAGGGACAACTGACTGGCCTCCTTTTTGCAGCACAGGGACACAACAGCTGAAAAAGCCTGCTGAGGCAAGTTGGTAGCCCAAAGTCTTCAAGTCGTTACCATCACCACTGTGCAACACTGAGGACCAAGATCCGATGCACAGAATTGCACCAGAGTTCGCTGAGCCTGGGAGTGCTATCGGAGAGTTGCTGGGACCCTTAGAATGCGAGTTATGGACTCAGGAAAGATTGGCTTTTGACCGTGACAACCGGTGACTAATAGTCCAGTGGTGACTGGACTTCGGCCAGACCAGAGAGGACTTTGTGGGACATCAACCCTGCAACCAGGACCCCCTCACAATGTTTATGTACTGAGAAATCCCTGCACGAGGACCTCAATCGACCCCATCACATTCACAGCATCCTTAGAGCATCTTCAACATCATTCAGGCGCAGGATCTCCTTGCTTTCAGAAAAAAATTAAAAACCTGGCTTTTCCAACCTTAAATGAGGTCTACCTGTTTGTGTGCGCACTGTCAGTCTCAGGGTCCTTCCAGCGCCGGCACACTCCGTGGAGTAGCCGTGCGCTTTATAAGTGCCCTGTAACATAACATAACATAACATTCATCCCTTGCAACCAGACCACTCCAGAGGAATCCATTGTAAACGCCGATAAAGTGCCTGGAACTGCTGACGAACTGCTTCTTCTGTGAAAGTCACTGTTCTTGAGGGCCTTGCTGGTGGCCCTGAGTAGCTCTCTGCTGGAGTTGGTCACCCCAAGTACTTCCAACCGACTGCATTGACGCCTAAGGGCCTCATTACAATGTCTGTCGGAAAGCATTCCGACCGACTCCTTGTCAGAATCGGTTCCGACTGACTTGGGTTTGACGAGTCCGACTGACCGATTACAATGTTTCCGAACACCATTCGGTCGGACTCCCATTGACTCCAATGGGAGCCTGTGTGCCGACCGACAACACAGGCTCCCATTGAAAAAAGGGGTAGCTCCGGAAAACCTTGCACCCTGTCGCAGGCACCCCATGGTGCCTGCCACACTGTGCATGGTTGTAAAGAGGGGTCCCACGGGTACCCCCACAGACCCCAACCAGAGGCCTCCGGGTCAAGGGGGGCCAGCTATGGACCCCTAAAGTCAGTTTCCGACAGCTGTTTCGTGTGGGACAGACCGATTCGGAAAGGTTGTCCAATTCCGACATTGTAATACGTCAGTCGGAAACACGGTCCATAAACCTGTACGAATGGGCTCTCCTAATGCGGTCGCAACCAAGTCAGAAAGACTGCATGGTTACCTTCTATCGTAATCGGTCGGTAGGAAATGTTTCCGAGTCGGTCGGAAACATGGGTTCCGACATGGGTTAGGAAAATCCGAATGCCGTTCGGAGGCTTTCCGACTGACATCGTAATGTGGCCCTAAGTTTTCTTTGAAAAAGTTTCTTAAGTGTCCAATTGTTAATTTTGCCAAGGCCTGTTCATGAGTGAGTGAAATTGCTTTGATTTATTATTGCTTCTAAAATCTATATCTCCAGAACCCCCCCGGTGGATCTTATTCATTCTAGTGTCTAAATTCTTATATAAATAAAGTCTATTTATATAAATTGGTGTTGGATTTCTTGAGTGCCATGTCGATTTCTTCTTCAATTGTTGTGGTGCTGTTTAAATGCTTACCACTTGTTTCTCTGTGTAAGTCTTGCTGCTCATTGCCACAGCTACCCAGGGTTGAGCTGAGCGTTTTACAGACGAAAGCTACTGGACCTAAAGGGGATGGTAAGTGTATTACACAGAGAGGTTGCTCAACCACACCATATAATGCACTCCATTTCCTCACAGATTTGGTCTAACTGATCCCTACCAGGCTTTGCTCCATTAGCTGTGGACTGCCGGGTCCTTTTTACTGATGTTGAGTCTTGGGTCTCCTGGAACTTTGTGGACCTTAGAGTAATCTTAGTTATTAAATTGATTGCTCTCACACAAACTGTCACCAATAGAAAGAGGAGCAGGGTGCCTGGGCAATGATCTCTTGACCCGTCAGCAATGTGCTTAGTGCGCGGATGCATCGCAGATGCATCGTGTCCGCTTATGGCAACTTATAGGTGAGGTGGTAGGGGCAGGATTTAGATGTTCTACCTGGGTTCTCGTGTCAGCAGCAGCACTTCATCCATGTTGTCTCAGGTGCAAATCTCAGAGCAGGTGAGAGATCTTCTGAAATGTGGTCAGATCCCAATTCCATAAGAGTGCATCTGATGTATGCCATACACCGTTTGGCAGAGGTATAATTATATGCTGCTACTTCTTGAATAGGTATAGGATAGACCTGCCTGTAAATTCCTGTGAAACAGAATGTAATGTAATTGATGGTGGAGTACAATAACATCGGCTATAAATTTAAAGCTGAGCTCCACCCTTAAAGGAGCAAGGGGGAATCCAGGTCTGCAACCACAGAAGTGACGTTAAGAAATATTATTATTATTATTATTGCAACTGTTTGACATCAGCATAAACCCAAAGTTATTTTTTATAGATAGCTACTGTTCTTGCCTTCATCCTGTAAACTTGCAAGATTGTGCAGGACAGTTGACTGCCAATTTTTATCTTACTTCCTAGAACTGCACCGGAGGAGTTGGCCATAAATGTCTTTAGTAATGGAAGCCTGGAATTCAGGACTCTCTCAAGAGACCTCTAGTGTTCGAGATCACAAAGTGCTGGCCATCAGAGGAGGCTAAAGATAACTCATTCAACAAGGGTGTGGGAAATAGGTGAAAATCTTCATTCTTGTTAAAATTATATCTTGCTTGCTGACTAGCTTTCTAGTTGAAATACCCTGTTTATTACTCCTCTGTTAATGATGAGAATGTTATCCGAGTTTATAAAGCGCACAGCTGCCCCAGCAAAGAGGCGTCCCGGCGCTACCAGCGTCAGAAGGAACAAGGCCAGGAACACAACAAGTAGGCAAAGGGAACAGACAGAACCAAGAAGGACTAGACGGAAGGAAAGAGAAACGTTTTGATTGCTTTCCTGAAGTCCACCATGCGATCCAAGCTGCGAATCTGAGGGGGCAGGGAGTTCCACAACTTAGCAGCTAAATAGGGAGGGTGTAACAAAACATAGAGAGGAACTTGCCAGTGATGCTAGGGGATCGCCTTGGCAAGGGACCAACTTAGCCATCTCACTCCCAGCACCCTGAATGCATTGAAGCAGGACGCAGCATAATCTGTCAGTGAAGCTGCTTTGGTTGCTGTGGTCTGGAAAGCTTCTGGAAGGGATCTTCAGTTTCGTTATCAGCATGGTGAGAAAGTCCGGACAATAACTGAGCAGGAGAAGAAGTGGACTTTGGCAACGGATTTGTCACTAGTGACTGAGACTGGGTCAGATTGCCCCATAAGTGCATCATCAGCTTAGTGCTGATTGGTGAAGCATAGCCTGGTGGCGCAGTGTTCTATTTAACGCTCTTCCTGGTCAGTGAAGCGCCCCCTGTAGTTTAAGGAAGAGAAGCTGGTACACTATTACACTTAATATATTATATTATATCATATTATATTATATTATATTATATTATATTAGCATCTACGTATAACTATGCAGGATTGGGTTTTACAGATAATCATTTTGTCAAAGTAACATTGTAGCTTCGATAAGGGGCATCAGTAATGTTGCCTTATGCAAGAGCAATGGATCAAAGTCTTGGCTCACTTGCATAGCTGTCTCAGGTGAGTGAGCAATCACTAAGAATGATTTGCACTGCATAAGGGCGCAGAAGAGCACATAAACTTGCAGAAGTGGGCTCTAAGAGATAGCACCTTCCTCGCTAGCTCCACCACCTAGTATCCCATCAGTCTTGTATCTAGGTGTCTGTTAGCCTGCCTGTTTAAAAAAAACACTAGCATGAGTCAATCACGGACTAGGAAAGACTGCCAACACAAGTCATAGAAGCGATACAAAAGGGGATGATGGACGGAACGTTTGAGCCAATCAAACACTCACCCCCAGTCAACTGATCTCGGTTTAATCCATCATCATTCTTTAGCTCACTCCACCACCCCAGTTCAGACATGGCCATATGCAAATCCGTCTGACCCTGTGCCTCATGGGAACAGTCCAGCCCGAACTGCCAAGCCATGTCTTCCTGTCTTCGCTCCACCACCCAGTCAAACATAGCCATACGCAATCAGTCTGACCCTGTGTTTCATGGGAACATTTCAGCCGTCATCAGCCAGGCTTGCTTGAATCCAGTGGCAAAGTGAGCAAGGGACCCACGTCTGGGCATACCCCGCCAACTTAGGGCGACCAAAGCGATACAAAAGGGGATGATGGACGGAACGTTTGAGCCAATCAAACACTCACCCCCAGTCAACTGATCTGGGTTTAATCCATCATCATTCTTTAGCTCACTCCACCACCCCAGTTCAGACATGGCCATATGCAAATCAGTCTGACCCTGTGCCTCATGGGAACAGTCCAGCCCGAACTGCCAAGCCATGTCTTCCCTGGACCGGAAACAAGCATCCTAGGACCGGTTTCTGGCATTTCAGCCGTCATCAGCCAGGCTTGCTTGAATCCAGTGGCAAAGTGAGCAAGGGACCCACGTCTGGGCATACCCCGCCAACTTAGGGCGACCAAAGCGATACAAAAGGGGATGATGGACGGAACGTTTGAGCCAATCAAACACTCACCCCCAGTCAACTGATCTGGGTTTAATCCATCATCATTCTTTAGCTCACTCCACCACCCCAGTTCAGACATGGCCATATGCAAATCAGTCTGACCCTGTGCCTCATGGGAACAGTCCAGCCCGAACTGCCAAGCCATGTCTTCCCTGGACCGGAAACAAGCATCCTAGGACCGGTTTCTGGCATTTCAGCCGTCATCAGCCAGGCTTGCTTGAATCCAGTGGCAAAGTGAGCAAGGGACCCACGTCTGGGCATACCCCCGCCAACTTAGGGCGACCAAAGCGATACAAAAGGGGATGATGGACGGAACGTTTGAGCCAATCAAACACTCACCCCCAGTCAACTGATCTGGGTTTAATCCATCATCATTCTTTAGCTCACTCCACCACCCCAGTTCAGACATGGCCATATGCAAATCAGTCTGACCCTGTGCCTCATGGGAACAGTCCAGCCCGAACTGCCAAGCCATGTCTTCCCTGGACTGGAAACAAGCATCCTAGGACCGGTTTCTGGCATTTCAGCCGTCATCAGCCAGGCTTGCTTGAATCCAGTGGCAAAGTGAGCAAGGGACCCACGTCTGGGCATACCCCCGCCAACTTAGGGCGACCAAAGCGATACAAAAGGGGATGATGGACGGAACGTTTGAGCCAATCAAACACTCACCCCCAGTCAACTGATCTGGGTTTAATCCATCATCATTCTTTAGCTCACTCCACCACCCCAGTTCAGACATGGCCATATGCAAATCAGTCTGACCCTGTGCCTCATGGGAACAGTCCAGCCCGAACTGCCAAGCCATGTCTTCCCTGGACCGGAAACAAGCATCCTAGGACCGGTTTCTGGCATTTCAGCCGTCATCAGCCAGGCTTGCTTGAATCCAGTGGCAAAGTGAGCAAGGGACCCACGTCTGGGCATACCCCCGCCAACTTAGGGCGACCAAAGCGATACAAAAGGGGATGATGGACGGAACGTTTGAGCCAATCAAACACTCACCCCCAGTCAACTGATCTGGGTTTAATCCATCATCATTCTTTAGCTCACTCCACCACCCCAGTTCAGACATGGCCATATGCAAATCAGTCTGACCCTGTGCCTCATGGGAACAGTCCAGCCCGAACTGCCAAGCCATGTCTTCCCTGGACCGGAAACAAGCATCCTAGGACCGGTTTCTGGCATTTCAGCCGTCATCAGCCAGGCTTGCTTGAATCCAGTGGCAAAGTGAGCAAGGGACCCACGTCTGGGCATACCCCCGCCAACTTAGGGCGACCAAAGCGATACAAAAGGGGATGATGGACGGAACGTTTGAGCCAATCAAACACTCACCCCCAGTCAACTGATCTGGGTTTAATCCATCATCATTCTTTAGCTCACTCCACCACCCCAGTTCAGACATGGCCATATGCAAATCAGTCTGACCCTGTGCCTCATGGGAACAGTCCAGCCCGAACTGCCAAGCCATGTCTTCCCTGGACCGGAAACAAGCATCCTAGGACCGGTTTCTGGCATTTCAGCCGTCATCAGCCAGGCTTGCTTGAATCCAGTGGCAAAGTGAGCAAGGGACCCACGTCTGGGCATACCCCGCCAACTTAGGGCGACCAAAGCGATACAAAAGGGGATGATGGACGGAACGTTTGAGCCAATCAAACACTCACCCCCAGTCAACTGATCTGGGTTTAATCCATCATCATTCTTTAGCTCACTCCACCACCCCAGTTCAGACATGGCCATATGCAAATCAGTCTGACCCTGTGCCTCATGGGAACAGTCCAGCCCGAACTGCCAAGCCATGTCTTCCCTGGACCGGAAACAAGCATCCTAGGACCGGTTTCTGGCATTTCAGCCGTCATCAGCCAGGCTTGCTTGAATCCAGTGGCAAAGTGAGCAAGGGACCCACGTCTGGGCATACCCCCGCCAACTTAGGGCGACCAAAGCGATACAAAAGGGGATGATGGACGGAACGTTTGAGCCAATCAAACACTCACCCCCAGTCAACTGATCTGGGTTTAATCCATCATCATTCTTTAGCTCACTCCACCACCCCAGTTCAGACATGGCCATATGCAAATCAGTCTGACCCTGTGCCTCATGGGAACAGTCCAGCCCGAACTGCCAAGCCATGTCTTCCCTGGACCGGAAACAAGCATCCTAGGACCGGTTTCTGGCATTTCAGCCGTCATCAGCCAGGCTTGCTTGAATCCAGTGGCAAAGTGAGCAAGGGACCCACGTCTGGGCATACCCCCGCCAACTTAGGGCAACCAAAGCGATACAAAAGGGGATGATGGACGGAATGTTTGAGCCAATCAAACACTCACCCCCAGTCAACTGATCTGGGTTTAATCCATCATCATTCTTTAGCTCACTCCACCACCCCAGTTCAGACATGGCCATATGCAAATCAGTCTGACCCTGTGCCTCATGGGAACAGTCCAGCCCGAACTGCCAAGCCATGTCTTCCCTGGACCGGAAACAAGCATCCTAGGACCGGTTTCTGGCATTTCAGCCGTCAACAGCCAGGCTTGCTTGAATCCAGTGGCAAAGTGAGCAAGGGACCCACGTCTGGGCATACCCCCGCCAACTTAGGGCGACCAAAGCGATACAAAAGGGGATGATGGACGGAACGTTTGAGCCAATCAAACACTCACCCCCAGTCAACTGATCTGGGTTTAATCCATCATCATTCTTTAGCTCACTCCACCACCCCAGTTCAGACATGACCATATGCAAATCAGTCTGACCCTGTGCCTCATGGGAACAGTCCAGCCCGAACTGCCAAGCCATGTCTTCCCTGGACCGGAAACAAGCATCCTAGGACCGGTTTCTGGCATTTCAGCCGTCATCAGCCAGGCTTGCTTGAATCCAGTGGCAAAGTGAGCAAGGGACCCACGTCTGGGCATACCCCCGCCAACTTGGGGCGACCAAAGCGATACAAAAGGGGATGATGGATGGAACGTTTGAGCCAATCAAACACTCACCCCCAGTCAACTGATCTGGGTTTAATCCATCATCATTCTTTAGCTCACTCCACCACCCCAGTTCAGACATGGCCATATGCAAATCAGTCTGACCCTGTGCCTCATGGGAACAGTCCAGCCCGAACTGCCAAGCCATGTCTTCCCTGGACTGGAAACAAGCATCCTAGGACCGGTTTCTGGCATTTCAGCCGTCATCAGCCAGGCTTGCTTGAATCCAGTGGCAAAGTGAGCAAGGGACCCACGTCTGGGCATACCCCGCCAACTTAGGGCGACCAAAGCGATACAAAAGGGGATGATGGACGGAACGTTTGAGCCAATCAAACACTCACCCCCAATCAACTGATCTGGGTTTAATCCATCATCATTCTTTAGCTCACTCCACCACCCCAGTTCAGACATGGCCATATGCAAATCAGTCTGACCCTGTGCCTCATGGGAACAGTCCAGCCCGAACTGCCAAGCCATGTCTTCCCTGGACCGGAAACAAGCATCCTAGGACCGGTTTCTGGCATTTCAGCCGTCATCAGCCAGGCTTGCTTGAATCCAGTGGCAAAGTGAGCAAGGGACCCACGTCTGGGCATACCCCCGCCAACTTAGGGCGACCAAAGCGATACAAAAGGGGATGATGGACGGAACGTTTGAGCCTATCAAACACTCACCCCCAGTCAACTGATCTGGGTTTAATCCATCATCATTCTTTAGCTCACTCCACCACCCCAGTTCAGACATGGCCATATGCAAATCAGTCTGACCCTGTGCCTCATGGGAACAGTCCAGCCCGAACTGCCAAGCCATGTCTTCCCTGGACCGGAAACAAGCATCCTAGGACCGGTTTCTGGCATTTCAGCCGTCATCAGCCAGGCTTGCTTGAATCCAGTGGCAAAGTGAGCAAGGGACCCACGTCTGGGCATACCCCGCCAACTTAGGGCGACCAAAGCGATACAAAAGGGGATGATGGACGGAACGTTTGAGCCAATCAAACACTCACCCCCAGTCAACTGATCTGGGTTTAATCCATCATCATTCTTTAGCTCACTCCACCACCCCAGTTCAGACATGGCCATATGCAAATCAGTCTGACCTTGTGCCTCATGGGAACAGTCCAGCCCGAACTGCCAAGCCATGTCTTCCCTGGACCGGAAACAAGCATCCTAGGACCGGTTTCTGGCATTTCAGCCGTCATCAGCCAGGCTTGCTTGAATCCAGTGGCAAAGTGAGCAAGGGACCCACGTCTGGGCATACCCCCGCCAACTTAGGGCGACCAAAGCGATACAAAAGGGGATGATGGACGGAACGTTTGAGCCAATCAAACACTCACCCCCAGTCAACTGATCTGGGTTTAATCCATCATCATTCTTTAGCTCACTCCACCACCCCAGTTCAGACATGGCCATATGCAAATCAGTCTGACCCTGTGCCTCATGGGAACAGTCCAGCCCGAACTGCCAAGCCATGTCTTCCCTGGACCGGAAACAAGCATCCTAGGACCGGTTTCTGGCATTTCAGCCGTCATCAGCCAGGCTTGCTTGAATCCAGTGGCAAAGTGAGCAAGGGACCCACGTCTGGGCATACCCCCGCCAACTTAGGGCGACCAAAGCTATACAAAAGGGGATGATGGACGGAACGTTTGAGCCAATCAAACACTCACCCCCAGTCAACTGATCTGGGTTTAATCCATCATCATTCTTTAGCTCACTCCACCACCCCAGTTCAGACATGGCCATATGCAAATCAGTCTGACCCTGTGCCTCATGGGAACAGTCCAGCCCGAACTGCCAAGCCATGTCTTCCCTGGACCGGAAACAAGCATCCTAGGACCGGTTTCTGGCATTTCAGCCGTCATCAGCCAGGCTTGCTTGAATCCAGTGGCAAAGTGAGCAAGGGACCCACGTCTGGGCATACCCCCGCCAACTTAGGGCGACCAAAGCGATACAAAAGGGGATGATGGACGGAACGTTTGAGCCAATCAAACACTCACCCCCAGTCAACTGATCTGGGTTTAATCCATCATCATTCTTTAGCTCACTCCACCACCCCAGTTCAGACATGGCCATATGCAAATCAGTCTGACCCTGTGCCTCATGGGAACAGTCCAGCCCGAACTGCCAAGCCATGTCTTCCCTGGACCGGAAACAAGCATCCTAGGACCGGTTTCTGGCATTTCAGCCGTCATCAGCCAGGCTTTCTTGAATCCAGTGGCAAAGTGAGCAAGGGACCCACGTCTGGGCATACCCCGCCAACTTAGGGCGACCAAAGCGATACAAAAGGGGATGATGGACGGAACGTTTGAGCCAATCAAACACTCACCCCCAGTCAACTGATCTGGGTTTAATCCATCATCATTCTTTAGCTCACTCCACCACCCCAGTTCAGACATGGCCATATGCAAATCAGTCTGACCCTGTGCCTCATGGGAACAGTCCAGCCCGAACTGCCAAGCCATGTCTTCCCTGGACCGGAAACAAGCATCCTAGGACCGGTTTCTGGCATTTCAGCCGTCATCAGCCAGGCTTGCTTGAATCCAGTGGCAAAGTGAGCAAGGGACCCACGTCTGGGCATACCCCGCCAACTTAGGGCGACCAAAGCGATACAAAAGGGGATGATGGACAGAACGTTTGAGCCAATCAAACACTCACCCCCAGTCAACTGATCTGGGTTTAATCCATCATCATTCTTTAGCTCACTCCACCACCCCAGTTCAGACATGGCCATATGCAAATCAGTCTGACCCTGTGCCTCATGGGAACAGTCCAGCCCGAACTGCCAAGCCATGTCTTCCCTGGACCGGAAACAAGCATCCTAGGACCGGTTTCTGGCATTTCAGCCGTCATCAGCCAGGCTTGCTTGAATCCAGTGGCAAAGTGAGCAAGGGACCCACGTCTGGGCATACCACCGTCAACTTAGGGCGACCAAAGCGATACAAAAGGGGATGATGGACGGAACGTTTGAGCCAATCAAACACTCACCCCCAGTCAACTGATCTGGGTTTAATCCATCATCATTCTTTAGCTCACTCCACCACCCCAGTTCAGACATGGCCATATGCAAATCAGTCTGACCCTGTGCCTCATGGGAACAGTCCAGCCCGAACTGCCAAGCCATGTCTTCCCTGGACCGGAAACAAGCATCCTAGGACCGGTTTCTGGCATTTCAGCCGTCATCAGCCAGGCTTGCTTGAATCCAGTGGCAAAGTGAGCAAGGGACCCACGTCTGGGCATACCCCCGCCAACTTAGGGCGACCAAAGCGATACAAAAGGGGATGATGGACGGAACGTTTGAGCCAATCAAACACTCACCCCCAGTCAACTGATCTGGGTTTAATCCATCATCATTCTTTAGCTCACTCCACCACCCCAGTTCAGACATGGCCATATGCAAATCAGTCTGACCCTGTGCCTCATGGGAACAGTCCAGCCCGAACTGCCAAGCCATGTCTTCCCTGGACCGGAAACAAGCATCCTAGGACCGGTTTCTGGCATTTCAGCCGTCATCAGCCAGGCTTTCTTGAATCCAGTGGCAAAGTGAGCAAGGGACCCACGTCTGGGCATACCCCCGCCAACTTAGGGCGACCAAAGCGATACAAAAGGGGATGATGGACGGAACGTTTGAGCCAATCAAACACTCACCCCCAGTCAACTGATCTGGGTTTAATCCATCATCATTCTTTAGCTCACTCCACCACCCCAGTTCAGACATGGCCATATGCAAATCAGTCTGACCCTGTGCCTCATGGGAACAGTCCAGCCCAAACTGCCAAGCCATGTCTTCCCTCGACCGGAAACAAGCATCCTAGGACCGGTTTCTGGCATTTCAGCCGTCATCAGCCAGGCTTGCTTGAATCCAGTGGCAAAGTGAGCAAGGGACCCACGTCTGGGCATACCCCCGCCAACTTAGGGCGACCAAAGCGATACAAAAGGGGATGATGGACGGAACGTTTGAGCCAATCAAACACTCACCCCCAGTCAACTGATCTGGGTTTAATCCATCATCATTCTTTAGCTCACTCCACCACCCCAGTTCAGACATGGCCATATGCAAATCAGTCTGACCCTGTGCCACATGGGAACAGTCCAGCCCGAACTGTCAAGCCATGTCTTCCCTGGACCGGAAACAAGCATCCTAGGACCGGTTTCTGGCATTTCAGCCGTCATCAGCCAGGCTTGCTTGAATCCAGTGGCAAAGTGAGCAAGGGACCCACGTCTGGGCATACCCCCGCCAACTTAGGGCGACCAAAGCGATACAAAAGGGGATGATGGACGGAACGTTTGAGCCAATCAAACACTCACCCCCAGTCAACTGATCTGGGTTTAATCCATCATCATTCTTTAGCTCACTCCACCACCCCAGTTCAGACATGGCCATATGCAAATCAGTCTGACCCTGTGCCTCATGGGAACAGTCCAGCCCGAACTGCCAAGCCATGTCTTCCCTGGACCGGAAACAAGCATCCTAGGACCGGTTTCTGGCATTTCAGCCGTCATCAGCCAGGCTTTCTTGAATCCAGTGGCAAAGTGAGCAAGGGACCCACGTCTGGGCATACCCCCGCCAACTTAGGGCGACCAAAGCGATACAAAAGGGGATGATGGACGGAACGTTTGAGCCAATCAAACACTCACCCCCAGTCAACTGATCTGGGTTTAATCCATCATCATTCTTTAGCTCACTCCACCACCCCAGTTCAGACATGGCCATATGCAAATCAGTCTGACCCTGTGCCTCATGGGAACAGTCCAGCCCAAACTGCCAAGCCATGTCTTCCCTCGACCGGAAACAAGCATCCTAGGACCGGTTTCTGGCATTTCAGCCGTCATCAGCCAGGCTTGCTTGAATCCAGTGGCAAAGTGAGCAAGGGACCCACGTCTGGGCATACCCCCGCCAACTTAGGGCGACCAAAGCGATACAAAAGGGATGATGGACGGAACGTTTGAGCCAATCAAACACTCACCCCCAGTCAACTGATCTGGGTTTAATCCATCATCATTCTTTAGCTCACTCCACCACCCCAGTTCAGACATGGCCATATGCAAATCAGTCTGACCCTGTGCCACATGGGAACAGTCCAGCCCGAACTGTCAAGCCATGTCTTCCCTGGACCGGAAACAAGCATCCTAGGACCGGTTTCTGGCATTTCAGCCGTCATCAGCCAGGCTTGCTTGAATCCAGTGGCAAAGTGAGCAAGGGACCCACGTCTGGGCATACCACCGCCAACTTAGGGCGACCAAAGCGATACAAAAGGGGATGATGGACGGAGCGTTTGAGCCAATCAAACACTCACCCCCAGTCAACTGATCTGGGTTTAATCCATCATCATTCTTTAGCTCACTCCACCACCCCAGTTCAGACATGGCCATATGCAAATCAGTCTGACCCTGTGCCTCATGGGAACAGTCCAGCCCGAACTGCCAAGCCATGTCTTCCCTGGACCGGAAACAAGCATCCTAGGACCGGTTTCTGGCATTTCAGCCGTCATCAGCCAGGCTTGCTTGAATCCAGTGGCAAAGTGAGCAAGGGACCCACGTCTGGGCATACCCCCGCCAACTTAGGGCGACCAAAGCGATACAAAAGGGGATGATGGACGGAACGTTTGAGCCAATCAAACACTCACCCCCAGTCAACTGATCTGGGTTTAATCCATCATCATTCTTTAGCTCACTCCACCACCCCAGTTCAGACATGGCCATATGCAAATCAGTCTGACCCTGTGCCTCATGGGAACAGTCCAGCCCGAACTGCCAAGCCATGTCTTCCCTGGACCGGAAACAAGCATCCTAGGACCGGTTTCTGGCATTTCAGCCGTCATCAGCCAGGCTTGCTTGAATCCAGTGGCAAAGTGAGCAAGGGACCCACGTCTGGGCATACCACCGCCAACTTAGGGCGACCAAAGCGATACAAAAGGGGATGATGGACGGAGCGTTTGAGCCAATCAAACACTCACCCCCAGTCAACTGATCTGGGTTTAATCCATCATCATTCTTTAGCTCACTCCACCACCCCAGTTCAGACATGGCCATATGCAAATCAGTCTGACCCTGTGCCTCATGGGAACAGTCCAGCCCGAACTGCCAAGCCATGTCTTCCCTGGACCGGAAACAAGCATCCTAGGACCGGTTTCTGGCATTTCAGCCGTCATCAGCCAGGCTTGCTTGAATCCAGTGGCAAAGTGAGCAAGGGACCCACGTCTGGGCATACCCCCGCCAACTTAGGGCGACCAAAGCGATACAAAAGGGGATGATGGACGGAACGTTTGAGCCAATCAAACACTCACCCCCAGTCAACTGATCTGGGTTTAATCCATCATCATTCTTTAGCTCACTCCACCACCCCAGTTCAGACATGGCCATATGCAAATCAGTCTGACCCTGTGCCTCATGGGAACAGTCCAGCCCGAACTGCCAAGCCATGTCTTCCCTGGACCGGAAACAAGCATCCTAGGACCGGTTTCTGGCATTTCAGCCGTCATCAGCCAGGCTTTCTTGAATCCAGTGGCAAAGTGAGCAAGGGACCCACGTCTGGGCATACCCCCGCCAACTTAGGGCGACCAAAGCGATACAAAAGGGGATGATGGACGGAGCGTTTGAGCCAATCAAACACTCACCCCCAGTCAACTGATCTGGGTTTAATCCATCATCATTCTTTAGCTCACTCCACCACCCCAGTTCAGACATGGCCATATGCAAATCAGTCTGACCCTGTGCCTCATGGGAACAGTCCAGCCCAAACTGCCAAGCCATGTCTTCCCTCGACCGGAAACAAGCATCCTAGGACCGGTTTCTGGCATTTCAGCCGTCATCAGCCAGGCTTGCTTGAATCCAGTGGCAAAGTGAGCAAGGGACCCACGTCTGGGCATACCCCGCCAACTTAGGGCGACCAAAGCGATACAAAAGGGGATGATGGACCGGAACGTTTGAGCCAATCAAACACTCACCCCCAGTCAACTGATCTGGGTTTAATCCATCATCATTCTTTAGCTCACTCCACCACCCCAGTTCAGACATGGCCATATGCAAATCAGTCTGACCCTGTGCCACATGGGAACAGTCCAGCCCGAACTGTCAAGCCATGTCTTCCCTGGACCGGAAACAAGCATCCTAGGACCGGTTTCTGGCATTTCAGCCGTCATCAGCCAGGCTTGCTTGAATCCAGTGGCAAAGTGAGCAAGGGACCCACGTCTGGGCATACCCCCGCCAACTTAGGGCGACCAAAGCGATACAAAAGGGGATGATGGACGGAACGTTTGAGCCAATCAAACACTCACCCCCAGTCAACTGATCTGGGTTTAATCCATCATCATTCTTTAGCTCACTCCACCACCCCAGTTCAGACATGGCCATATGCAAATCAGTCTGACCCTGTGCCTCATGGGAACAGTCCAGCCCGAACTGCCAAGCCATGTCTTCCCTGGACCGGAAACAAGCATCCTAGGACCGGTTTCTGGCATTTCAGCCGTCATCAGCCAGGCTTTCTTGAATCCAGTGGCAAAGTGAGCAAGGGACCCACGTCTGGGCATACCCCCGCCAACTTAGGGCGACCAAAGCGATACAAAGGGGATGATGGACGGAACGTTTGAGCCAATCAAACACTCACCCCCAGTCAACTGATCTGGGTTTAATCCATCATCATTCTTTAGCTCACTCCACCACCCCAGTTCAGACATGGCCATATGCAAATCAGTCTGACCCTGTGCCTCATGGGAACAGTCCAGCCCAAACTGCCAAGCCATGTCTTCCCTCGACCGGAAACAAGCATCCTAGGACCGGTTTCTGGCATTTCAGCCGTCATCAGCCAGGCTTGCTTGAATCCAGTGGCAAAGTGAGCAAGGGACCCACGTCTGGGCATACCCCCGCCAACTTAGGGCGACCAAAGCGATACAAAAGGGGATGATGGACGGAACGTTTGAGCCAATCAAACACTCACCCCCAGTCAACTGATCTGGGTTTAATCCATCATCATTCTTTAGCTCACTCCACCACCCCAGTTCAGACATGGCCATATGCAAATCAGTCTGACCCTGTGCCACATGGGAACAGTCCAGCCCGAACTGTCAAGCCATGTCTTCCCTGGACCGGAAACAAGCATCCTAGGACCGGTTTCTGGCATTTCAGCCGTCATCAGCCAGGCTTGCTTGAATCCAGTGGCAAAGTGAGCAAGGGACCCACGTCTGGGCATACCACCGCCAACTTAGGGCGACCAAAGCGATACAAAAGGGATGATGGACGGAACGTTTGAGCCAATCAAACACTCACCCCCAGTCAACTGATCTGGGTTTAATCCATCATCATTCTTTAGCTCACTCCACCACCCCAGTTCAGACATGGCCATATGCAAATCAGTCTGACCCTGTGCCTCATGGGAACAGTCCAGCCCGAACTGCCAAGCCATGTCTTCCCTGGACCGGAAACAAGCATCCTAGGACCGGTTTCTGGCATTTCAGCCGTCATCAGCCAGGCTTGCTTGAATCCAGTGGCAAAGTGAGCAAGGGACCCACGTCTGGGCATACCCCCGCCAACTTAGGGCGACCAAAGCGATACAAAAGGGGATGATGGACGGAACGTTTGAGCCAATCAAACACTCACCCCCAGTCAACTGATCTGGGTTTAATCCATCATCATTCTTTAGCTCACTCCACCACCCCAGTTCAGACATGGCCATATGCAAATCAGTCTGACCCTGTGCCTCATGGGAACAGTCCAGCCCGAACTGCCAAGCCATGTCTTCCCTGGACCGGAAACAAGCATCCTAGGACCGGTTTCTGGCATTTCAGCCGTCATCAGCCAGGCTTGCTTGAATCCAGTGGCAAAGTGAGCAAGGGACCCACTGTAGGAGAGTAGGATCTGCTTCACATGGGTACCCCCACTTTTTGCTGATGCTTCACTGTTTTTCGACATTAGTCTGGCTGGGGCCCTGCTAATCAGAACCCCAGCCTAGCTGCTTCCTCTCTAAAATGGTTTCCATGTGCCTTAGGCACATCACTGATTGGGATCTGGAGTGCCCTTATAAGTCCCTAGTATATGGTATACTATGTACCAAGGGCATAGGTACCTCAGAGGCCTGCCAGGGGCTGCAGCATGTATTATGCCACCCCTGGAAGGCCATCCAAACTGACACCACAGGTCTGCTACTGCAGCCTGGGTAAGGTGGTGCATGCACCCCTTACTGTGATATAGGTTACCTATATCACGAAATACGTACACACATATAAACCTATAAGTCACTCCTAAGGCAGGCCTTATCAATCCTAAAGGCAGAGTGCGTGGTTCCTATGTGAGAGGGTGCCCCTGCATGAGCAGGGCCCCTCTGCAGCGTTCGGAGATCATCTCTGATGCTGTTTGTAGTGCAGCCTGACCATATACTCTTAAGCGCATTATATCCTCGCGGTAAAATGCTAACTTTGGAATGGCTGCACCTAAACATGTCGTGTTTGGTGTCAAACATCTTGGAATACTACCCCCCCCCCGCCAATACAGGCGGCGGGGGTAGCATTCCACCCTTCTAGAGGGAAAGACATGTTAACTCTGACGAGTCCGGTAACTTCTTTCCAGAGCCCTGGCATCACAAAATGGATGCTGCTGCCACAGACACGAGTCTGGCCTCCTGCTGCTGGACGAAACTCCGGCAGGGGAGGCCTGGACAATAGGTTTCCTGTCCCAGGGAGGTGTGACCACCTCCCCAGACAGGATAATGTGTATTGGGGCTGGGCGGGAGCACTTTCGGGTGCTTTGAAGTCCTGCACTGGGGGCACATTTGGTGTCCCTGTGCATACCCCAGTTCAAACCGGATCAGGGGCTTGCAGCCCCTGCTTTGGCGCGAACTGGACTAAGGGAAAGGGGTGTAGCCACCCCTCTGCCCTGACCCACCCATAGGTGGGGCCACAGAGTAGTCCAACCCCTATTTTTAGAATAAAGGTAGGAACCCAGTCCTTAGGACTTTAGATTATACCTGGACGAAACTCTGAAACTGAATCCTGGACCTTCGACGCTCTACGACAAGATTAGAGGACTGAAGAATCTCCCTTGGGGTCAAGGAGTGACTCCCCTGCTTGGCAGGCACCAAAGAAGCATCTGTCCAGTTCGCATTTCTGAAGCTCCCGTCGGACGCCGAAGTCATCGCATCACCAGAGGTGGATTCTCAGACTTCACCGAGGCTACCCTGAGTCCCCAGCAAAGCTGAGGCCCGTGGCTATCGTGGGTGACTTGAGACCGTGACCCCTGGACACCGAGCACATTTGCAAGTGCATCATCTTCTGGGTCTCCCAAGAAGTCGTGCTTTGGGCTCCGAGTAGCCCTAGCCTCCAGCACCACCTGCACTGAAGATCACTGGCCCCCACTCCACGAGTGTCCTGTAAGCCAGATCCACGTGCGGCGTCACGAGGCTCCTTCGCGGTCGCTAGCCCGTTAGCTAGTAGCCCTTAACGAAGGCCAATCCTTTTCTTACTTGGCATCCTGGTTGCTCCAGGCCTGCCCTCACTTACCCTCGCTGGGTGAGGTCCACAGACCTTGCTGGTCTGCACCATCGACGATCTACATCTTCACCGAGACTTGCCGTTGCCAAGGCTTGTTGGGTCCAATCCGGTCGCCGACACCTCAGCACTCGACAGACATCGTGTACCAGCCCGAATCCTGCTCCTGGTCGCCGACAACGCCTCCTGGACCTCGTGGCTGAAGAGTCAAGACGACCATCAACGCACCTGAAGCACTCGACATCGGTGGGCATCTGTCCATCGCCTTCCTGGTCACTGGCTAGTGACCCAGACTCTGTCCCCTCTGCTTTCAGGTTCTTCAGAACTCCGATCCACTCTTGGATCCACCTGGACACTTTTCTCTTGGCCGCCAGCAGCACTTTGCAGCAGATCGCCATTCGAATCGACGACGAAACCCGACCCCGAAAGGCACCTATGCACCCGGCTTCCCTGGGTGAGGTAACACGAGTACTCCGGTGCTCCCGTGGGTAGAGACTCTTCAAAGTCCTAGATCTCAAAGGGTTTTGTCCTAGTCCTCTTTTAAGTGTCCCTTTTCTCTATTTTCCCGATCCCGACTTTCTCCATAGAAGTTAACGGCGTATCGCGGTTGTGTATTTACACTGCACGCGTCTCCCGTGGGTCCCCTGTGTCACTACCTTGGGTGGTTCCTTGTGGTCCAAGCACTTCTAGAGGCTCTAGGCCTAGTGTCTAGTTCAGTCGTGGTTCGCATACCACTTTATTGGTATATGGTTTGGTACGCCCCTAGGGCCCAAACGTGTATTTGTGCTATTACTGTGATTTAATAACTTATAACTTATGTACTTCGAACTCTAGCCTCATAAAGAGACTAGAGGGGTGTGTTTAGCAATAAATACATATATTTTGAATATATACCTGGTGTGGTGCTCTTTCATTTGATCACTCAAGAGATTATAGACTGGTAAAACAAGCTGCTTTACATTCCTTCAAGACTTGGCCTGAAGGCTGCTCTCCATAGCTACCACTAGGATAGCTTTCAATAAAGGTTGTCTTTAACCTATCTCCAATAAGGGGTTGTTTGGACTGGTGCAAGGTACCCACTATAATTAGTGGACAGCATATACCAGGCCAACTTCTCACATTGGTGTGCAGCGTGTGGGATTCCAGCTTGCTATTGTTTTACCAGATAATCTCAATTGAATTGATCAACTGAAAACCACTAAAGGTACCTAAGGTACATATAATTTAAGCTTAGAATACAGTAAGTTCTACTGAACTTAGAGTTGTGTGTTAAGGGATAGCACAACCCTTTCTACAACTCAAGAGAGTTTAGTAGGCCACACTAGAGTAGGTAGTGCATACACCACACCACACTAGTAATGTCTTTAAGGGCAGGATCCAAAGAATCCTTGCAGGAAGCCATTGAGCTTCCACCCTCCAAGTATGATACACTCCCATTCTTGGAATTGAGAGCTTTATGTAACTTGAGAAAAATAAGGACAGGCCAAAGCCCCACCACCCAACACCTCAAGGAGTTGTTGGTGGCTTATGACCTTAGTAAGCCTGTAGGGACTGAAGGGGTAGGAGCTGAGGGTGGGGCAGAAGAAGAGGATGAGGCCAGGGGTACCAATACCCCCAGCCCCCTCTGAAACTGGCCAGGAGGGTGACAATGACCCTGACCTGGATAACCCAATCCCTCCTGTGGATGATGATGAGGATGATCAAGATGATGCCCTCTTTGTCCCCCCAGGAAGGATTAAGAGTGTGCCCAGGAAGTCTAGATCTCCTTCTCAGGAGTCTAACCACTCTGGCACCTCTATAGGGAACTCTGTCTCCTCTCACAGGAGGGAATCCTCTCATGAGAGGAGAACCAGACTGGTCCAGTATGAGGAAACTCAGCTGGAGATCAGAAAAAAGCAATTGGCTTTAGATAGGGAATCCCTAGATCTCCTTAGAGAGAGAAGAAAATTGGGACTAGAGTCCCATGGTGGCAGCCATGTCCCTAGAGACAGGGAAAGGTCCTATGACCATAGGAACCTGAGCAAGATTGTCCCTCCCTACCAGAGTGGGGATGATATCCACAAATGGATAACTGCATTAGAGAGGGCCTGTAAAGTACAGAAGGTCCCTCAGGAGCAGTGGGCAGCAATCTTGTGGCTCTCCTTTGCTGACAAAGGTAGAGATAAGCTCCTCACTGTTAGAGAGGAGGATGCTGATAATTACAAGGTCTTGAAGAGTGCTCTTATTGATGGGTTTGGCCTAACCACTGAACAGTACAGGTTGAAGTTCAGAGACACCCAAAAGCACAGACTCAAGACTGGGTAGACTATGTGGATTGTTCTGCCAAGGCTCTGGAAGGCTGGTTGATGGGCAGTAAGGTGTGTGACTTCTCAGGATTGTACAATCTGATAATGAGGGAGCAGATTCTTAATAACTGTCAAAATCAGCTGTTGCATCAATACCTGGTAGACTCTGATCTGACCTCTCCCCAAGAATTGGGAAAGAAGGCAGACAAATGGGTCAGAACCAGGGTGAAGCAGAAGGTACAGAACCAAGGTGGGGAAACCAAGAAGCAAGATGCTAAGAACTCTGACAAGGGTGGGGAGAAGGGTAAAGATCAAAAGTCTTCATCAGGCCCCCAAAAATCTTCTTCTGGTGGGGATTCACAGTCTACCAAAGGGAAAGGCCAAAGAAAACCATGGTGCAAGGTCTGTAAGCAAAAGACCCACTGGACCAGTGATTGCACCAAGTCCAAAGACTCCAGTCCAGCACCCACCAATGCCCCTAAGGCACCTGTTCCCCCTAGTACAGTTGGTGGAAGTGCTCCAGCAAAGGGTTTAGTAGGGTTCACCCTGGGAACTGAGTTGGGCTCTGACTTAGTCAGGGAACTGACTCAGGCTGTGTTAGTCTGTGATGGAGGCATGGATGTGACCTCCACTGTGAGTCCCAGTAATCTGGGCAAGTACAGACAACAGCCTTTAATCAATGGACGTGAGGCTTTGGCATTTAGGGACACAGGGGCAAGTGTCACAATGGTGACACAAGACCTTGTGCTTCCTGGGCAAGTTATGCTTGGTGAGATGTACCAAGTGACCAATGCTAGCAATGTCAGAACAGACCATACTCTGGCAGTTGTTAACTTCTCCTGGGGAGGGGTAACTGGCCTTAAGAAGGTTGTGGTAAGTGCAAACCTACCAGTCGAATGCTTGCTTGGCAATGACTTAGAGACTTCTGCTTGGGCAGAAGTGGAGCTCAGGACCCATGCAGAAATGCTGGGGATCCCTGCAGATGTGTTTGCTGTGACCAGGTCACAAGCCAAAATGTCTAGCACTGAACAGGCCTTGGATTCTGGAAGAATGGACCAAGTGCCTTCCAAGAGGAGGAGTAGTAAGGTTAAGGCAGTGCCTTCCCCCTTGGCTCAGGAGGAAGATCAGTCCCTTGAGGGGGATGATCTCAGCCCTGAAGAAGGAACTGTCCCAGAGGAACTTGAACCTGACCAGGTTGAGTTCTTGGGGACAGGGGGACCTTCTAGGGCAGATCTGAGCCAGGAGCAGCAGAGCTGCCCCTCCCTTGAACCCCTCAGACAGCAAGCTGCTGCTGAGGCTGCTGGGAAAGCTAGTGGTCCCCATACCAGTGTATTGGGATGATGGACTCCTGTACTCAGAGAGTAGAGACCCCAAGCCTGGTGCTACCAGGAGGTTGGTAATACCTTTGAAGTTCAGGGGCTTCCTATTGACCCTAGCCCATGATATTCCCTTAGCAGGTCACCTGGGCCAGAACAAGACTTGGGACAGAATAGTCCCTCACTTTCACTGGCCCCACATGTCTGAAGACAGTAAGGAGTTTTGTCGCTCCTGTGTAACCTGCCAAGCCAGTGGCAAAGCAGGTGGCACTACAAAGGCCCCCCTGATACCACTACCTGTGGTGGGGGTGCCCTTTGAAAGGGTAGGGATTGACATTGTTGGTCCCATGGATCCCCAAACAGCCTCTGGGCACAGGTTTATCCTGGTGGTAGTGGATCATGCCACCAGGTACCCAGAAGCTATTCCCCTCAGGACCACTACAGCACCTGTGGTGGCAAGGGCCCTCCTGGGAATCTTCTCAAGAGTGGGCTTTCCTAAGGAGGTAGTATCAGACAGGGGTGCTAACTTCATGTCTGGGTACTTAAAAGCAATGTGGAAGGAGTGTGGAGTGACTTATAAGTTCACCACACCCTATCACCCACAATGCAATGGTTTAGTTGAGAGATTCAACAAAACCTTGAAGAGCATGATTAAAGGGCTCCCAGAAAAGCTTAGGCGTAGATGGGACATACTCTTGCCCTGCCTTTTATTCGCATATAGGGAGGTGCCTCAGAAGGGGTTGGTTACAGCCCTTTTGAACTTCTGTTTGGCCACCCTGTGAGGGGTCCACTGTGCTTGGTGAAGGAAGGATGGGAGTTACCTCTCAAGCCCCCAAAGCAAGATATAGTGGACTATGTACTTGGTCTCCGCTCCAGGATGGCTGAGTACATGAAAAAGGCAATCAAAAACCTTGAGGCTAGCCAGGAACTTCAGAAGGCCTGGCATGACCAAAAGGCTGTTCTGACTGTTTACCAGCCAGGACAGAAGGTGTGGGTGTTGGAGCCAGTGGCCCCAGCAGCTCTCCAAGATAAATGGAGTGGACCCCACACTATTGTTGAGCAGAAGGGTGAGGTCACTTATTTAGTGGACCTAGGAACACCCAGGAGTCCCCACAGGGTTCTCCATGTCAACAGGTTAAAACCATATGTGGACAGGGCAGACATGGGCTTGCTCATGGCTACTGATGAAGGGCAGGAGGAAGAGAGTGACCCACTCCCTGACCTGCTCTCACAGAACCCTGACGATGGGTCAGTTGATGGTGTAGCCTTGGCAGGCAGCCTCACTACCCAGCAACAAGCTGATTGCAGGCAAGTCCTCAATCAGTTTAGACATATGTTTTCACTGACACCCAGTCAGACCACCTGGTGCACTCATGAAGTGGACACTGGGGACAGTCTGCCTATTAAAAACAAGATTTATAGGCAACCTGACCATGTCAGGGACTGTATCAGGACTGAAGTCCAGAAAATGTTGGAATTGGGAGTTATTGAACCCTCAGATAGCCCTTGGGCTAGTCCAGTAGTCCTTGTACCGAAACCTCACACCAGTGGTGGAAAAAGAGAGATGAGGTTTTGTGTGGACTACAGGGGTCTCAATGCAGTCACTAGGACTGATGCCCATCCAATACCCAGGGCAGATGAGCTCATAGATACTTTGGCCTCTGCCAAATATCTCAGCACATTTGACCTAACAGCTGGCTACTGGCAGATCAGACTAGCTGATACTGCAAAGCCCAAAACAGCATTCTCGACCCCTAGTGGACATTATCAATTTGTGGTAATGCCCTTTGGTCTGAAGAATGCACCTGCCACTTTCCAGAGGTTGGTGAATACAGTTCTCACAGGACTGGAGGCCTATAGTGCAGCTTATCTAGATGATATTGCTGTCTTTAGCTCCACCTGGGAGGATCACCTGGTCCACCTCAGGAATGTTTTACAGGCCCTGCAAAGGCAGGCCTGACTATCAAGGCCACTAAGTGCCAGATAGGGCAGAGTCAGGTTGTGTACCTGGGCCACCTTGTGGGTGGAGGCCAGGTTCAACCTTTGCAGAGCAAGATCCAGACCATCATGGACTGGACTGCTCCCACTACCCAGACTCAGGTGAGAGCCTTCTTAGGCCTGGCTGGGTACTATAGGAGATTTGTCAAGGGGTATGGATCAATAGTGACACCCCTGAATGACTTAACTTCTAAGAAAATGCCCAAAAAGGTTCAGTGGACAGTTAGCTGTCAAAAGGCATTTGATGACCTCAAGCAGGCCATGTGCACTGCTCCAATTCTGCAGAGTCCTGATTACTCCAAGAAGTTCATTGTTCAAACTGATGCATCTGAATTGGGGGTAGGGGCTGTACTGTCACAATTGAATGAAGAAGGTCAGGATCAGCCAGTAGCTTTTATTAGCAGAAGGCTGACCCCAGAGAGAAACGTTGGTCAGCCATAGAGAGGGAGGCCTTTGCTGTGGTCTGGGCTCTGAAGAAGTTGAGGCCATACTTGTTTGGTACCCACTTCCTGGTTCAGACAGCCAATAAGCCCCTCTTATGGCTAAAACAAATGAAGGGTGAAAACCCCAAACTGCTTAGGTGGTCCATTTCCCTACAGGGGATGGACTTTACAGTGGAACATAGGCCTGGGAGTAACCATGCGAATGCAGATGGACTCTCTAGGTATTTCCACTTAGAACATGAAGACTTAACTGGGCAAGGTTAGTTTAATGTCCCTACGTTTGGGGGGGTTGTGTAGGAGAGTAGGATCTGCTTCACATGGGTACCCCCACTTTTTGCTGATGCTTCACTGTTTTTCGACATTAGTCTGGCTGGGGCCCTGCTAATCAGAACCCCAGCCTAGCTGCTTCCTCTCTAAAATGGTTTCCATGTGCCTTAGGCACATCACTGATTGGGATCTGGAGTGCCCTTATAAGTCCCTAGTATATGGTATACTATGTACCAAGGGCATAGGTACCTCAGAGGCCTGCCAGGGGCTGCAGCATGTATTATGCCACCCCTGGAAGGCCATCCAAACTGACACCACAGGTCTGCTACTGCAGCCTGGGTAAGGTGGTGCATGCACTCCTTACTGTGATATAGGTTACCTATATCACGAAATACATACACACATATAAACCTATAAGTCACTCCTAAGGCAGGCCTTATCAATCCTAAAGGCAGAGTGCGTGGTTCCTATGTGAGAGGGTGCCCCTGCATGAGCAGGGCCCCTCTGCAGCGTTCGGAGATCATCTCTGATGCTGTTTGTAGTGCAGCCTGACCATATACTCTTAAGCGCATTATATCCTCGCGGTAAAATGCTAACTTTGGAATGGCTGCACCTAAACATGTCGTGTTTGGTGTCAAACATCTTGGAATACTACCCCCGCCAATCCTGGCGGCGGGGGTAGCATTCCACCCTTCTAGAGGGAAAGACATGTTAACTCTGACGAGTCCGGTAACTTCTTTCCAGAGCCCTGGCATCACAAAATGGATGCTGCTGCCACAGACACGAGTCTGGCCTCCTGCTGCTGGACGAAACTCCGGCAGGGGAGGCCTGGACAATAGGTTTCCTGTCCCAGGGAGGTGTGACCACCTCCCCAGACAGGATAATGTGTATTGGGGCTGGGCGGGAGCACTTTCGGGTGCTTTGAAGTCCTGCACTGGGGGCACATTTGGTGTCCCTGTGCATACCCCAGTTCAAACCGGATCAGGGGCTTGCAGCCCCTGCTTTGGCGCGAACTGGACAAAGGGAAAGGGGTGTAGCCACCCCTCTGCCCTGACCCACCCATAGGTGGGGCCACAGAGTAGTCCAACCCCTATTTTTAGAATAAAGGTAGGAACCCAGTCCTTAGGACTTTAGATTATACCTGGACGAAACTCTGAAACTGAATCCTGGACCTTCGACGCTCTACGACAAGATTAGAGGACTGAAGAATCTCCCTTGGGGTCAAGGAGTGACTCCCCTGCTTGGCAGGCACCAAAGAAGCATCTGTCCGGTTCGCATTTCTGAAGCTCCCGTCGGACGCCGAAGTCATCGCATCACCAGAGGTGGATTCTCAGACTTCCCCGAGGCTACCCTGAGTCCCCAGCAAAGCTGAGGCCCGTGGCTATCGTGGGTGACTTGAGACCGTGACCCCTGGACACCGAGCACATTTGCAAGTGCATCATCTTCTGGGTCTCCCAAGAAGTCGTGCTTTGGGCTCCTAGTAGCCCTATCCTCCAGCACCACCTGCACCGAAGATCACTGGCCCCCACTCCACGAGTGTCCTGTAAGCCAGATCCACGTGCGGCGTCACGAGGCTCCTTCGCGGTCGCTAGCCCGTTGGCTAGTAGCCCTTAACGAAGGCCAATCCTTTTCTTACTTGGCATCCTGGTTGCTCCAGGCCTGCCCTCACTTATCCTCGCTGGGTGAGTTCCACAGACCTTGCTGGTCTGCACCATCGACGATCTACATCTTCACCAAGACTTGCCGTTGCCAAGGCTTGTTGGGTCCAATCCGGTCGCCGACACCTCAGCACTCGACAGACATCGTGTACCAGCCAGAATCCTGCTCCTGGTCGCCAACAACGCCTCCTGGACCTCGTGGCTGAAGAGTCAAGACGACCGTCAACGCACCTGAAGCACTCGACATCGGTGGGCATCTGTCCATCGCCTTCCTGGTCACTGGCTAGTGACCCAGACTCTGTCCCCTCTGATTTCAGGTTCTTCAGAACTCCGATCCACTCTTGGATCCACCCGGACACTTTTCTCTTGGCCGCCAGCAGAACTTTGCAGCAGATCGCCATTCGAATCGACGACGAAACCCGACCCCGAAAGGCACCTATGCACCCGGCTTCCCTGGGTGAGGTAACACGAGTACTCCGGTGCTCCCGTGGGTAGAGACTCTTCAAAGTCCTAGATCTCAAAGGGTTTTGTCCTAGTCCTCTTTTAAGTGTCCCTTTTCTCTATTTTCCCGATCCCGACTTTCTCCATAGAAGTTAACGGCGTATCGCGGTTGTGTATTTACACTGCACGCGTCTCCCGTGGGTCCCCTGTGTCACTACCTTGGGTGGTTCCTTGTGGTCCAAGCACTTCTAGAGGCTCTAGGCCTAGTGTCTAGTTCAGTCGTGGTTCGCATACCACTTTATTGGTATATGGTTTGGAACGCCCCTAGGGCCCAAACGTGTATTTGTGCTATTACTGTGATTTAATAACTTATAACTTATGTACTTCGAACTCTAGCCTCATAAAGAGACTAGAGGGGTGTGTTTAGCAATAAATGCATATATTTTGAATATATACCTGGTGTGGTGCTCTTTCATTTGATCACTCAAGAGATTATAGACTGGTAAAACAAGCTGCTTTACATTCCTTCAAGACTTAGCCTGAAGGCTGCTCTCCATAGCTACCACTAGGATAGCTTTCAATAAAGGTTGTCTTTAACCTATCTCCAATAAGGGGTTGTTTGGACTGGTGCAAGGTGCCCACTATAATTAGTGGACAGCATATACCAGGCCAACTTCTCACACCCACGTCTGAGCATACCCCCGCCAACTTAGGGCGACCAAAGCGATACAAAAGGGGATGATGGACGGAACGTTTGAGCCAATCAAACACTCACCCCCAGTCAACTGATCTGGGTTTAATCCATCATCATTCTTTAGCTCACTCCACCACCCCAGTTCAGACATGGCCATATGCAAATCAGTCTGACCCTGTGCCTCATGGGAACAGTCCAGCCCGAACTGCCAAGCCATGTCTTCCCTGGACCGGAAACAAGCATCCTAGGACCGGTTTCTGGCATTTCAGCCATCATCAGCCAGGCTTGCTTGAATCCAGTGGCAAAGTGAGCAAGAGACCCACGTCTGGGCATACCCCCGCCAACTTAGGGCGACCAAAGCGATACAAAAGGGGATGATGGACGGAACGTTTGAGCCAATCAAACACTCACCCCCAGTCAACTGATCTGGGTTTAATCCATCATCATTCTTTAGCTCACTCCACCACCCCAGTTCAGACATGGCCATATGCAAATCAGTCTGACCCTGTGGCTCCTGGGAACAGTCCAGCCCGAACTGCCAAGCCATGTCTTCCCTGGACCGGAAACAAGCATCCTAGGACCGGTTTCTGGCATTTCAGCCGTCATCAGCCAGGCTTGCTTGAATCCAGTGGCAAAGTGAGCAAGGGACCCACGTCTGGGCATACCCCGCCAACTTAGGGCGACCAAAGCGATACAAAAGGGGATGATGGACGGAACGTTTGACCCAATCAAACACTCACCCCCAGTCAACTGATCTGGGTTTAATCCATCATCATTCTTTAGCTCACTCCACCACCCCAGTTCAGACATGGCCATATGCAAATCAGTCTGACCCTGTGCCTCATGGGAACAGTCCAGCCCGAACTGCCAAGCCATGTCTTCCCTGGACCGGAAACAAGCATCCTAAGACCGGTTTCTGGCATTTCAGCCGTCATCAGCCAGGTTTGCTTGAATCCAGTGGCAAAGTGAGCAAGGGACCCACGTCTGGGCATACCCCCGCCAACTTAGGGCGACCAAAGCGATACAAAAGAGGATGATGGACGGAACGCTTGAGCCAATCAAACACTCACCCCCAGTCAACTGATCTGGGTTTAATCCATCATCATTCTTTAGCTCACTCCACCACCCCAGTTCAGACATGGCCATATGCAAATCAGTCTGACCCTGTGCCTCATGGGAACAGTCCAGCCCGAACTGCCAAGCCATGTCTTCCTGGACCGGAAACAAGCATCCTAGGACCGGTTTCTGGCATTTCAGCCGTCATCAGCCAGGCTTGCTTGAATCCAGTGGCAAAGTGAGCAAGGGACCCACGTCTGGGCATACCCCCGCCAACTTGGGGCGACCAAAGCGTTACAAAAGGGGATGATGGACGGAACGTTTGAGCCAATCAAACACTCACCCCCAATCAACTGATCTGGGTTTAATCCATCATCATTCTTTAGCTCACTCCACCACCC
The DNA here is from genome assembly GCA_963921515.1 of Calotriton arnoldi. Lineage (NCBI taxonomy): Eukaryota > Metazoa > Chordata > Amphibia > Caudata > Salamandridae > Calotriton > Calotriton arnoldi. The sequence continues at coordinate 8,360 of CAWUFW010024586.1, read as the reverse complement.
CAGTTCAGACATGGCCGTATGCAAATCAGTCTGACCCTGTGCCTCATGGGAACAGTCCAGCCCGAACTGCCAAGCCATGTCTTCCCTGGACCGGAAACAAGCATCCTAGGACCGGTTTCTGGCATTTCAGCCGTCATCAGCCAGGCTTGCTTGAATCCAGTGGCAAAGTGAGCAAGGGACCCACGTCTGGGCATACCCCCGCCAACTTAGGGCGACCAAAGCGATACAAAAGGGGATGATGGACGGAACGCTTGAGCCAATCAAACACTCACCCCCAGTCAACTGATCTGGGTTTAATCCATCATCATTCTTTAGCTCACTCCACCACCCCAGTTCAGACATGGCCATATGCAAATCAGTCTGACCCTGTGCCTCATGGGAACAGTCCAGCCCGAACTGCCAAGCCATGTCTTCCCTGGACCGGAAACAAGCATCCTAGGACCGGTTTCTGGCATTTCAGCCGTCATCAGCCAGGCTTGCTTGAATCCAGTGGCAAAGTGAGCAAGGGACCCACGTCTGGGCATACCCCGCCAACTTAGGGCGACCAAAGCGATACAAAAGGGGATGATGGACGGAACGCTTGAGCCAATCAAACACTCACCCCCAGTCAACTGATCTGGGTTTAATCCATCATCATTCTTTAGCTCACTCCACCACCCCAGTTCAGACATGGCCATATGCAAATCAGTCTGACCCTGTGCCTCATGGGAACAGTCCAGCCCGAACTGCCAAGCCATGTCTTCCCTGGACCGGAAACAAGCATCCTAGGACCGGTTTCTGGCATTTCAGCCGTCATCAGCCAGGCTTGCTTGAATCCAGTGGCAAAGTGAGCAAGGGGCCCACGTCTGGGCATACCCCGCCAACTTAGGGCGACCAAAGCGATACAAAAGGGGATGATGGACGGAACGTTTGAGCCAATCAAACACTCACCCCCAGTCAACTGATCTGGGTTTAATCCATCATCATTCTTTAGCTCACTCCACCACCCCAGTTCAGACATGGCCATATGCAAATCAGTCTGACCCTGTGCCTCATGGGAACAGTCCAGCCCGAACTGCCAAGCCATGTCTTCCCTGGACCGGAAACAAGCATCCTAGGACCAGTTTCTGGCATTTCAGCCGTCATCAGCCAGGCTTGCTTGAATCCAGTGGCAAAGTGAGCAAGGGACCCACGTCTGGGCATACCCCCGCCAACTTAGGGCGACCAAAGCGATACAAAAGGGGATGATGGACGGAACGTTTGAGCCAATCAAACACTCACCCCCAGTCAACTGATCTGGGTTTAATCCATCATCATTCTTTAGCTCACTCCACTACCCCAGTTCAGACATGGCCATATGCAAATCAGTCTGACCCTGTGCCTCATGGGAACAGTCCAGCCCGAACTGCCAAGCCATGTCTTCCCTGGACCGGAAACAAGCATCCTAGGACCGGTTTCTGGCATTTCAGCCGTCTTCAGCCAGGCTTGCTTGAATCCAGTGGCAAAGTGAGCAAGGGACCCACGTCTGGGCATACCCCCGCCAACTTAGGGCGACCAAAGCAATACAAAAGGGGATGATGGACTGGAACGTTTGAGCCAATCAAACACTCACCCCCAGTCAACTGATCTGGGTTTAATCCATCATCATTCTTTAGCTCACTCCACCACCCCAGTTCAGACATGGCCATATGCAAATCAGTCTGACCCTGTGCCTCATGGGAACAGTCCAGCCCGAACTGCCAAGCCATGTCTTCCCTGGACCGGAAACAAGCATCCTAGGACCGGTTTCTGGCATTTCAGCCATCATCAGCCAGGCTTGCTTGAATCCAGTGGCAAAGTGAGCAAGGGACCCACGCCTGGGCATACCCCCGCCAACTTAGGGCGACCAAAGCGATACAAAAGGGGATGATGGACGGAACGCTTGAGCCAATCAAACACTCACCCCCAGTCAACTGATCTGGGTTTAATCCATCATCATTCTTTAGCTCACTCCACCACCCCAGTTCAGACATGGCCATATGCAAATCAGTCTGACCCTGTGCCTCATGGGAACAGTCCAGCCCGAACTGCCAAGCCATGTCTTCCCTGGACCGGAAACAAGCATCCTAGGACCGGTTTCTGGCATTTCAGCCGTCATCAGCCAGGCTTGCTTGAATCCAGTGGCAAAGTGAGCAAGGGACCCACGTCTGGGCATACCCCCGCCAACTTAGGGCGACCAAAGCGATACAAAAGGGGATGATGGACGGAACGTTTGAGCCAATCAAACACTCACCCCCAGTCAACTGATCTGGGTTTAATCCATCATCATTCTTTAGCTCACTCCACCACCCCAGTTCAGACATGGCCATATGCAAATCAGTCTGACCCTGTGCCTCATGGGAACAGTCCAGCCCGAACTGCCAAGCCATGTCTTCCCTGGACCGGAAACAAGCATCCTAGGACCGGTTTCTGGCATTTCAGCCGTCATCAGCCAGGCTTGCTTGAATCCAGTGGCAAAGTGAGCAAGGGACCCACGTCTGGGCATATCCCCGCCAACTTAGGGCGACCAAAGCGATACAAAAGGGGATGATGGATGGAACGTTTGAGCCAATCAAACACTCACCCCCAGTCAACTGATCTGGGTTTAATCCATCATCATTCTTTAGCTCACTCCACCACCCCAGTTCAGACATGGCCATATGCAAATCAGTCTGACCCTGTGCCTCATGGGAACAGTCCAGCCCGAACTGCCAAGCCATGTCTTCCCTGGACCGGAAACAAGCATCCTAGGACCGGTTTCTGGCATTTCAGCCGTCATCAGCCAGGCTTGCTTAAATCCAGTGGCAAAGTGAGCAAGGGACCCACGTCTGGGCATACCCCCGCCAACTTAGGGCGACCAAAGCGATACAAAAGGGGATGATGGACGGAACGTTTGAGCCAATCAAACACTCACCCCCAGTCAACTGATCTGGTTTTAATCCATCATCATTCTTTAGCTCACTCCTCCACCCCAGTTCAGACATGGCCATATGCAAATCAGTCTGACCCTGTGCCTCATGGGAACAGTCCAGCCCGAACTGCCAAGCCATGTCTTCCCTGGACCGGAAACAAGTATCCTAGGACCGGTTTCTGGCATTTCAGCCGTCATCAGCCAGGCTTGCTTGAATCCAGTGGCAAAATGAGCAAGGGACCCAAGTCTGGGCATACCCCCGCCAACTTAGGGCGACCAAAGCGATACAAAAGGGGATGATGGACGGAACGCTTGGAGCCAATCAAACACTCACCCCCAGTCAACTGATCTGGGTTTAATCCATCATCATTCTTTAGCTCACTCCACCACCCCAGTTCAGACATGGCCATATGCAAATCAGTCTGACCCTGTGCCTCATGGGAACAGTCCAGCCCGAACTGCCAAGCCATGTCTTCCTGGACCGGAAACAAGCATCCTAGGACCGGTTTCTGGCATTTCAGCCGTCATCAGCCAGGCTTGCTTGAATCCAGTGTCAAAGTGAGCAAGGGACCCACGTCTGGGCATACCCCCGCCAACTTAGGGCGACCAAAGCGATACAAAAGGGGATGATGGACGGAACGTTTGAGCCAATCAAACACTCACCCCCAGTCAACTGATCTGGGTTTAATCCATCATCATTCTTTAGCTCACTCCACCACCCCAGTTCAGACATGGCCATATGCAAATCAGTCTGACCCTGTGCCTCATGGGAACAGTCCAGCCCGAACTGCCAAGCCAATTCTTCCCTGGACCGGAAACAAGCATCCTAGGACCGGTTTCTGGCATTTCAGCCGTCATCAGCCAGGCTTGCTTGAATCCAGTGTCAAAGTGAGCAAGGGACCCACGTCTGGGCATACCCCCGCCAACTTAGGGCGACCAAAGCGATACAAAAGGGGATGATGGACGGAACGTTTGAGCCAATCAAACACTCACCCCCAGTCAACTGATCTGGGTTTAATCCATCATCATTCTTTAGCTCACTCCACCACCCCAGTTCAGACATGGCCATATGCAAATCAGTCTGACCCTGTGCCTCATGGGAACAGTCCAGCCCGAACTGCCAAGCCATGTCTTCCCTGGACCGGAAACAAGCATCCTAGGACCGGTTTCTGGCATTTCAGCCGTCATCAGCCAGGCTTGCTTGAATCCAGTGGCAAAGTGAGCAAGGGACCCACGTCTGGGCATACCCCCGCCAACTTAGGGCGACCAAAGCGATACAAAAGGGATGATGGACGGAACGTTTGAGCCAATCAAACACTCACCCCCAGTCAACTGATCTGGGTTTAATCCATCATCATTCTTTAGCTCACTCCACCACCCCAGTTCAGACATGGCCATATGCAAATCAGTCTGACCCTGTGCCTCATGGGAACAGTCCAGCCCGAACTGCCAAGCCATGTCTTCCCTGGACCGGAAACAAGCATCCTAGGACCGGTTTCTGGCATTTCAGCCGTCATCAGCCAGGCTTGCTTGAATCCAGTGGCAAAGTGAGCAAGGGACCCACGTCTGGGCATACCCCGCCAACTTAGGGCGACCAAAGCGATACAAAAGGGGATGATGGACGGAACGTTTGAGCCAATCAAACACTCACCCCCAGTCAACTGATCTGGGTTTAATCCAACATCATTCTTTAGCTCACTCCACCACCCCAGTTCAGACATGGCCATATGCAAATCAGTCTGACCCTGTGCCTCATGGGAACAGTCCAGCCCGAACTGCCAAGCCATGTCTTCCCTGGACCGGAAACAAGCATCCTAGGACCGGTTTCTGGCATTTCAGCCGTCATCAGCCAGGCTTGCTTGAATCCAGTGGCAAAGTGAGCAAGGGACCCACGTCTGGGCATACCCCCGCCAACTTAGGGGCGACCAAAGCGATACAAAAGGGGATGATGGACGGAACGTTTGAGCCAATCAAACACTCACCCCCAGTCAACTGATCTGGGTTTAATCCATCATCATTCTTTAGCTCACTCCACCACCCCAGTTCAGACATGGCCATATGCAAATCAGTCTGACCCTGTGCCTCATGGGGAACAGTCCAGCCCGAACTGCCAAGCCATGTCTTCCCTGGACCGGAAACAAGCATCCTAGGACCGGTTTCTGGCATTTCAGCCGTCATCAGCCAGGCTTGCTTGAATCCAGTGTCAAAGTGAGCAAGGGACCCACGTCTGGGCATACCCCCGCCAACTTAGGGCGACCAAAGCGATACAAAAGGGGATGATGGACGGAACGTTTGAGCCAATCAAACACTCACCCCCAGTCAACTGATCTGGGTTTAATCCATCATCATTCTTTAGCTCACTCCACCACCCCAGTTCAGACATGGCCATATGCAAATCAGTCTGACCCTGTGCCTCATGGGAACAGTCCAGCCCGAACTGCCAAGCCATGTCTTCCCTGGACCGGAAACAAGCATCCTAGGACCGGTTTCTGGCATTTCAGCCGTCATCAGCCAGGCTTGCTTGAATCCAGTGGCAAAGTGAGCAAGGGACCCACGTCTGGGCATACCCCCGCCAACTTAGGGCGACCAAAGCGATACAAAAGGGGATGATGGACGGAACGTTTGAGCCAATCAAACACTCACCCCCAGTCAACTGATCTGGGTTTAATCCATCATCATTCTTTAGCTCACTCCACCACCCCAGTTCAGACATGGCCATATGCAAATCAGTCTGACCCTGTGCCTCATGGGAACAGTCCAGCCCGAACTGCCAAGCCATGTCTTCCCTGGACCGGAAACAAGCATCCTAGGACCGGTTTCTGGCATTTCAGCCGTCATCAGCCAGGCTTGCTTGAATCCAGTGGCAAAGTGAGCAAGGGACCCACGTCTGGGCATACCCCCGCCAACTTAGGGCGACCAAAGCGATACAAAAGGGGATGATGGACGGAACGTTTGAGCCAATCAAACACTCACCCCCAGTCAACTGATCTGGGTTTAATCCAACATCATTCTTTAGCTCACTCCACCACCCCAGTTCAGACATGGCCATATGCAAATCAGTCTGACCCTGTGCCTCATGGGAACAGTCCAGCCCGAACTGCCAAGCCATGTCTTCCCTGGACCGGAAACAAGCATCCTAGGACCGGTTTCTGGCATTTCAGCCGTCATCAGCCAGGCTTGCTTGAATCCAGTGGCAAAGTGAGCAAGGGACCCACGTCTGGGCATACCCCGCCAACTTAGGGCGACCAAAGCGATACAAAAGGGGATGATGGACGGAACGCTTTGAGCCAATCAAACACTCACCCCCAGTCAACTGATCTGGGTTTAATCCATCATCATTCTTTAGCTCACTCCACCACCCCAGTTCAGACATGGCCATATGCAAATCAGTCTGACCCCGTGCCTCATGGGAACAGTCCAGCCCGAACTGCCAAGCCATGTCTTCCTGGACCGGAAACAAGCATCCTAGGACCGGTTTCTGGCATTTCAGCCGTCATCAGCCAGGCTTGCTTGAATCCAGTGGCAAAGTGAGCAAGGGACCCACGTCTGGGCATACCCCGCCAACTTAGGCGACCAAAGCGATACAAAAGGGGATGATGGACGGAACGCTTGAGCCAATCAAACACTCACCCCCAGTCAACTGATCTGGGCTTAATCCATCATCATTCTTTAGCTCACTCCACCACCCTGTGTTCAGGACATGGCCATGATGCAAATCAGTCTGACCCCTGTGCCTCATGGGAGTCAGTCCAGGCTCCGAACTGCCAAGCCATGTCTTCCCTGGACCGGAGGCCAAGCATCCTAGGACTCGGTTTTCTGAGCATTTCAGCCGCCATCAGCCAGGCTTGCTTGAATCCAGTGGCAAAGTGAGCAAGGGACCCACGCCTGGGCATACCCCCGCCAACTTAGGCCACTCAAAGCGATACAAAAGGGGATGATGGACGGAACGCTTGAGCCAATCAAACACTCACCCCCAGTCAACTGATCTGGGTTTAATCCATCATCATTCTTTAGCTCACTCCACCACTCTCAGTTCAGACATGGCCACATGCAAACTGCAGCCCGACCCTGTGCTCCTGGGGACAGTCCAGCCCGAACTGCCAAGCCATGTCTTCCCTGGACCGGAAACAAGCATCCTAGGACCGGGTTTCTGGCATTTCGCCGTCATCAGCCAGGCTTGCTTGAATCCAGTGGCAAAGTGAGCAAGGGACCCACTGCCTGGGCATACCCTCGCCAACTTAGGGCTGACCTAAAGCGATACAAAAGGGGATGATGGACGGAACGTTTGAGCCAATCAAACACTCACCCCCAGTCAACTGATCTGGGTTTAATCCATCATCATTCTTTAGCTCACTCCACCACCCCAGTTCAGACATGGCCATATGCAAATCAGTCTGACCCTGTGCCTCATGGGAACAGTCCAGCCCGAACTGCCAAGCCATGTCTTCCTGGACCGGAAACAAGCATCCTAGGACCGGTTTCTGCATTTCAGCCGTCATCAGCCAGGCTTTGCTTGAATCCAGTGGCAAAGTGAGCAAGGGACCCACGCCTGGGCATACCCCCGCCAACTTAGGGCGACCAAAGCGATACAAAAGGGGATGATGGACGGAACGCTTGAGCCAATCAAACACTCACCCCCAGTCAACTGATCTGGGTTTAATCCATCATCATTCTTTAGCTCACTCCACCACTCCCAGTTCAGACATGGCCATATGCAAATCCAGGGTCTGACCCTGTGCCTCATGGGAACAGTCCAGCCCGAACTGCCAAGCCATGTCTTCCTGGACCGGAAACAAGCATCCTAGGACCGGTTTCTGGCATTTCAGCCGTCATCAGCCAGGCTTGCTTGAATCCAGTGGCAAAGTGAGCAAGGGACCCACGCCTGGGGCATACCCCCGCCAACTTAGGGCGACATCAAAGCGATGCATAAAGGGGATGATGGACGGAACGTTTGAGAGCCAATCAAACACTCACCCCCAGTCAACTGATCTGGGTTTAATCCATCAATTGCATTCTTTAGCTCACTCCACCACCCCAGTTCAGACATGGCCATATGCAAATCAGTCTGACCCTGTGCCTCATGGGAACAGTCCAGCCCGAACTGCCAAGCCATGTCTTCCCTGGACCGGAAACAAGCATCCTAGGACCGGTTTCTGGCATTTCAGCCGTCATCAGCCAGGCTTGCTTGAATCCAGTGGCAAAGTGAGCAAGGGACCCACGCCTGGGCATACCCCCGCCAACTTAGGGCGAACTAAAGCGATACAAAAGGGGATGATGGACGGAACGCTTGAGCCAATCAAACACTCACCCCCAGTCAACTGATCTGGGTTTAATCCATCATCATTCCTTAGCTCACTCCACCACCCCAGTTCAGACATGGCCATATGCAAATCAGTCTGACCCTGTGCCTCATGGGAACAGTCCAGCCCGAACTGCCAAGCCATGTCTTCCT